>JAQFXU010000395.1:0-56713 GCA_034693705.1 Spatulosminthurus flaviceps | reverse complement strand
TTTGGATTAATAATCTCAATGCAGTTATATGGAGGAAAGATATGGGGGTGGTTATTTCATTTTGTCACTTAAATCCATGTGCTTTTCTTATGTAAATTTTCACAGATACGATGGTGGTTATTTCAGTTTGCATCAAATTTGGTGGTGGTTATTTCAGTTTACATTTAAGCAGTTCGTGCATTAGACCACTTTGCTTCTCCAGCGACGATATGTGTATGTATTTCTTGAGAAAATGATCTTATAGGAGATTACCATGACAGTGGATCTTCCCGATTTTCTCTGCTCCGCGAGAGTGTTCGATTAGTAATAGGATTTGAATAGGAGGACTCCTTGAAGGCTCAGTATATGTAAATATATGTAGATTGTACAGGGAGAGAAAACATGCTATTTCGTAAGAAAGTCCATTGAAGATAGCACCTTTTGCATTTAGTCTCAAATATGTATTGGGATTTGGAAGGTACATATATGTACGTATGAAGAGCTAGCTATACGTACAATGGAAATCTTATCTTTGAGAGAGCATTATTACAAGCTTATGGACACGTGTATGAGTGTTGTGTATGAGTAAGAGAGAGAGAGAGAGAAAGAGAGAAACGTGAGCTTAATCGCAGAGGGAATCAGGGGAGGTGACAGGGACATTACAAGGAGGCTGTTGTTCTCTTGTAGATTGTTTTTACAGTCCAGTGTTATGAATGTATAGTATAGATTCCTATGTATGGGAGTATGTAGATGGTTCCTTGTTTCTCTCGGACTGAACGAATGCATAGAGTTGGGTGAGGAGGAGTGAGAAAAACTGGAGCAAGTGTGGGAAAAATAGAGAAACGGTTGTTTTGTGAGTCTTAGAGAGCCTTTGATAGAAAGTAGCTTGATATCGATGAAGTGTGTGGTTTGGGACTTTCCTTCTATCCTTGGCTTTTGGGGAAAGTAAGGATTTCTTCCCTTCTCTCTTCTTCCTCCAGTTCCTTGTACTTTGGACCAAGTTGTAGACCCGTCCCATTTTTTCCTCTCTCATTTAGTTATGAAATCTACACAATAATTTTCTAGGATAAGGAATTTTTTCCTGTTAATAAAAAAAAGGGTTTTTGATATTTGTAATGTAAGAGAGAAGGGAGAAGAAACTCTTGGGAAGTACCTTGGCCTGGTAGTAAAGGATCTTGTAGGAACATGTAGTATTGTGGGTCGGGAAAAAAATATCATCTTTCAAAGTGAGCACATTTTGGTTGTTCCTGGTGTGTAACATTATTATAGGACAGGTTGGAAGTATAAGTCCTTGGAATGAGTTGAGGTTGGAGAGAGAGAGAGAGAGAGAGAAAGGATGGGAGTGAAAGTAGGGAAAGTAAATGTGGATGTGAAGGAAATTGAAGGGACCCCCTGATGGAGAACCCATTTGTGAAATCATGTTTTGAGAATTTTGGTGGATTTCTACTATTGGATTCTCCTTCTCTCCATTGCTGCGGCTCCTCTCTCATAATGGAGATTCTTTGCAAATTTTTCTTTATGGCTAGGGCTATAAATATGTATCTACATGTGTTTGGATATATACATTTCAAATCGCTTGTCTTTTCTTCAATGAATATATATTTTTTTGGTGTGTAAAGTCTTTGAGGCTTTACCCCACCAACACACACATACACAAAAACACGTACGGCATTATTGTTATTCCTTCAAGTTCCTTCCTTTAAGTAATTCCTTGGGGATGATGATTCTCTCTCTCTCTCCCACGTTGTTCGAGAAATGCTTTTTTATTCTCAATCCAAACACATATACGTTTACATTGTAAATGTCTTGTGAAAAAATATCAATGGAAAACATTGGCCTTATGTGTGTGTAAAGGAATATGTAAACAGACTGTACTTTTCCATCTTCCTCTTTACCCTACTTTCTCCCGAGAAAAAGAAAAGTTTAAATCCATGGAAATTCCTCCTTCCAGTACTCATATAAAATTCTTACTCATTTCCCCCTCACCATATGATAAATAGCCAGCCTTAAAATATGACAAAATTATGAGCTCTGTAGATATTTTTAACGTTAAAGTGTCAACTGGAATGTGTTTTGTAGGAGGAGAAGAAGAGGAGAGAGAAATAATAAAATATTGGGGGTCCCAAATGATACATTAACAAATTGATTTGATGCTCGGAGTGATTACACGCTCACTTTTTCCCTCATCCAAGTAAATAACTGCTGACGGAGCAGCAGAGTGAGAAAAAAAATAGGGGAGAAAAGAATATTTTTTGGTAAATTTACAATGGGAAGAGGCAACTTTCCTACTCCCAAGTGAGACATACTGAATAAAGCGATTGAGTTGAAGGACCCATTATGTAAGTCGATCCATGCCAATGTCACACTCCCAATAATCTATGTGTCTTTCAACTTTCAACTTGAATGGCCATTTAGTCGAAGGGAAGGCATACAGGATTTTCCACTATGTCAACTCAGCCCATTCAAGTCCAGATTTAGAGCTTGACTTGCCATTGTTTTCAAACTTTGTTTTTTACGAGAGATTTTTTTTCTTCTTTTCCCTTTTGCTTGTAAGTGAAAAATGAACACCCATTCCTCCATGGCCTCTCCCTCTCCATATAATGATGTAAGGAATTTAAAAAAAACATCTTCATTGAATTAGTTCCTCACAACTAAACTCTAAATATATATTTTTTAGATCAAAAGAGAAAGCTTGCTTTCACTTTCTCTCCCTCTCTCTCCCTCTCTCTCTCATGAGAATCATGTGTGAACTTTCACTTTGAGGAAATCCTACAATGTGTTTACAACTATCCGAGGATTTTTGACACTTTTTTTATGTATAGCACGTGGGTTGATTTGGGAGGAAAAAAATACAAAATAGGGGAGAAAAATCCTATTCAAGTAATTACATTGTCAAAGTTTCCAGGAATATCTCTTCTTCTCCTTAATGGTCTCATCTCTTTCTTTCCCTTTACTTTCTCTCTCTCTCTCTCTCATTTCCAATTCTTACACTGTATCTTCATCTTATCCTTCTTCTGCTTGCCCGTGCAAAGAATTGTTTAAGTCAGAAGGACAAACTTATGTTGCCGGCACTTACATTCACGTCTAGACAGAATTTCTCCCATGTCACACACCCCTCCTGCTCTGTTATAGGAAATCAATATCAAGTGTGAAAGAATATCTTGATCAAGTTTATTTGAATGGAGCTACAAAGCTGTGTGGATCGAATAGGAAATTAATTAAGACGAAAAAACCCCTCTCATCACTCTTCATATTTCATCAATACAATTCCAATTACTTCAAATGACAAATTGTTTCTAAGTAGAAAAATAATTCATTCAATTAATTGGAAGGCTGTAAAAATCCCATTAGTTCTTATTGTCATCAAAATAGATGAGCTTTGCGTATCAAATTACCTTCAACATTCCCAATCTCTTGACCATTCTCCTTCCTGACCTTAATTATCATTTTATTATTATTCCTATAAAAATTATACCATTATCAGTAGTCATTGTTACCTTGAATGTAATAATTATTACCGAGCGAAATTTTTATCACAACTAAAATTCATAGCTAATAATAATCACGAAACAATAAACACTCAGGGAAAATTGACCTAGTTCCGTAATTTAGGAATAATATTACATGCTAAAAACGCTCGTAACTTGTATAATAGAATAAATGATTAAAGTAAAAAATCATTATAGGAATAACAAATATATTGATAATTTCTTTTTCATAAATAAGCCTCCTTGAAAGAAATCATCATATGGATTTGGCCCCGATAACAAAAATCGCCCATGCTATCTAAACATAAAATTGATGAGAAAAAATTTCCGGAAAACTCATATATTGAATAATGAAAAGTGTTATTATTAATGATGACTAATGAAAAAAAAAGTTTCTCTCCCTCCAAATCTTCCACACTTAAAATGTTTTCACTATACACAGCTACAGCTGAAAAATTCTCAATAATAATAAATTATTACTTTTAGGGTGGAGGAAATAATTAGAGAGTGACTCTTGTCACCAAAAACTAGTAGTGCTTGAGAGGAGAGAGATGGATGAATGCTTAAAATTTGATTGGACATTTGGAGAAGCTCGTTGAGACAACTTCAGACTTGAGAGCAAACGTCAGTTTTTATGAAATGAATTCCTTGTTTCCAGACAACTTGTCTCCAATGACGTGATGAGGAAGTGATTCCAAGAATTTTCACCCACGTCAAGCCCATTCCCTTTGTAAAAGGTCTTCTCCCTTGAAGAACACTACTCCTCTCCTATATCTTCACTCATACGTAAAAAAAACACAGGCCTGCTTCCTGCCTCGAAAATAGTACAGACCATCCATACCGTCTGCTCCACCCTTCTTGGCAAGGGATCCCTCAGCAAAAGGAAATGGAGAGAGAAACTTTCACCATCCAACTTGTTCGGATCGACACGAAAAACAGAATGAATTGCTATTTCTCAGCTTTCTCTCTCTCTCTCTCTCTCTCGCTCTCTCTCTCTCTCCTCAAAGATACATCCGTTGCGTTCTATGAGAAAAGGCAAATAGCGTAAAATTCTTACTTGTATTTCCCCATAAAGTCCAACTTGACTCTTAGCATTGGTAAATAAAATTGTGGAGAGCCTTAAAATCTTAGTGAATTTGAGCCCAATAAAAAATTTAATCTATATTTACACAAGAGGATTTTGAAAAAAAACTGTATGAATGGAATAAATACAGAGAAATGTGAGATTTTATGCGTAAATCACGATTTTAATAATCATTATAATAATTGTCGTCGCATATCTGTATTCACACAAACCCTCATTTTTAAAAGTGTCTACCGTATAAAAGTTTCCCCATGACATAATCAACTGTTTTTTAATAATCCTTTGTATGTGTGTGTGTGTGTGTGTGTGTGTGTATGTGTGTGTGTGTGTGTGTGTATGTTTGTCTGTGTAATAATAATAATATTTTTTTTATTAATGACATTATTTTGAACAACATCCTTATTGAATTGTACCTTCTACTCCAAATCCTTCTCTATCCCTAAACTTATTATATACACCGTAGAGAATACAGGGGAATATTATTTAATGTGTACACGTTTATATTTAAATTTACATGTCACTTCTAACAGTATTTGTAAATTGATACAAATGTTTTATTTTCCTTAAAAAAAATAATCAACGGAATTGTTTTTGTATCAACAAGAGAAAAAAATCTTCGTAGTATATAACAATTATAATAGACGCCTTATATGAACAGGTGCTTATATATACAAATTTCCTATTGAACTGCACTGGTCACGGGGTGCAAGAGAAGAGTGAATGTCATATGTACATATGTATACGCGTATATATGTATTATTATTGTATATTAATCATAAACACTATTAGTATGATGGAGTGTATAGATGGGAGGAAGATATGATGAGATAGATTTTGAGAGGAAAGGAAATAATTACCGGTGAGTGAGGGACCGGAGGCGTTATTTCCGGTCACAATAATAACCATAGACGACTTTATGTCTACATAGGATTTCCATTTGCTCTGAACACGACGGATCAAAAGACATGGAGAGGCGGATCCAGGGGTTTTGGAATTGTCGTTCATAAACACTTGGTTATTTCACTCTGTTGTTGCTCACACTTGAGTCTTGTTGGAGGAATTAATATTATTGTTAGTATTGGGATTTTAATTATTATCTTTTCAATTTTATCACTATAGAATTTCTATCAACTTATTTTTTTTACATTTTGTATAGGAGATTAATAATTATTATTAGAGAGACGTGCGAAGGAATATGATAACTTTTTTTATGATTATTATTATCTTTATATGAATGTCTTGTCCTCGTTTATCCTCTCTTCCACTTATGAACAGAAACCCCACAGATTGATATTCATCCCTTTTTCCTTGAACAATAGTAAAGTTTTTGAAATTGTTTTTGATGGGCGGGAGCTCTTGTTTTTTTGTACACATGAGAAAAGAGGGATTTTTTCTCGTTTTTCTTGGAGCATATGGGTGTTGAATTATTTGGGGGGAAATGTGTGGGGTTCAAGGTCCAGAGAAATAGTACATGACTGTTAAGGTGTGAGGGAAAGCTGGGAGAAAGTGGAACATGTTCAGTAGTTTCCCACACCAAGTTCAAGTACTAATGGGGAACATTTAATGGTCCGAGGGGAAATGAGAGGACAGAGGGTGGTGAAATCCATTTAATTTATCTGCTGACCCAGAGTACAAAAATAAGCAAGAAACATTTCCAGGACCAGAGGGACGCCATTGCTTCGTTATGGTACAGCTCGGCTGGATTCTCACCTATGGGAAATCAAAGGGAAATTCTATGGTTAGTTTTTATTTGGACAACTTCCTTTGGATTAACACATAAAAACATACAAATACACGAACAAATACACACCCACACACTAAGCATGAGTCTTTTATTTTCATCTCCCATCAACCAACCAGTCATTTCCTCTTGATAGAATTTGATCTGATAAAATTTGAACTTTCTCCCTTCCTCACCAAAAAGGTCATATAATAAAGGTGAAAGTTGATGTAGTAAAATTACATGCTTAGGATATAACAGACTCTACATGATGCACTTGTTAAGCTAGAGCAGTAGTATAGTAATAATATATAGGAGAAGAAGAATAAATAGCAAAATCCCAGTTTGGTCCTTTTGAAGTGAAGTAGTAAAATAGAAGTTTGCTGGCAACTAATTTCGTAATAACGTTAAGAGCCTTGGGTTAAATAATAAACTATATGTATATAATGTTGTATAAATTCTGGTGGAGCTTTTAAACACGGGCCCTCATTTACACCATGACTCTCGATCCCGTCACAATAAAACATGGCCCTTTACCAAGCCTCTCTCCATCCGCTCTTTGAAACAAGTAATGGTTTTTCTCTATGTGCTCATAAAATTATGTACTCTCTTATGTACAAGGGAGCCCGTATCTCCCCTTACAATGATGATGATACTATAGCCTAGCTTTTTTCCTACATGGAGCAACGTAGAAACAAGGATTTTATCTGTTGAGAAGTGACATGGAACATACTACAAATTGCATCATCCGGCCAAGCGAAAATCAACAAGAGGAAATCCTCTACCATGACCCAATTCAATTCCCCATGAAAAATATTAAAAATACATGAAGCATTTCTCCGTGTAGTAATAATGAATGAAAAATAAAAGAGAGATTCAGACTTCAACTCCCGCACTACGTCCTACTATACTGGAAAGTTGGAAAATAAAATAAATATTCAAGAGAAAGTGTGTATAGTGAAAGTCCACTTTCACTCTACCCCCTATGTTCACATGTATATATTTTCCTAAAGGTTTTTGTACATCATTGGAAGCTTTCTTCTACAGAGGATTTCTCTAGGATTGGATGAAAGGGAAAAGAGAGAGAGAGAGAGAGAGAGAGAGAGAGAGAGAGAGAGGGAAAAAAACGTTTTTGGGTCCTTCATAGGAGAAAGTGTAACAGGGGCAGGGGGACAAAGTGAAAGTCTGGGAGGAAGCTATGGATGATAGAGGAATGAAAGAATGTTGAAAGAAGACAGGGTCTTGAAACATATAGGGGAAATAATGGAACTGCTTTGCATCCTTACGTCCTAAAAACAAAACCACAACATGTTCTGTACAGTTACTGACACATGTAGTTTAATACTTTGTGGGGCCTTGCCGCCTGCTGAGTGAGGTCTCATGGGGAGAAAGTTGCGCCAAGAATACAGTTTATCTGCTCCTGCCTTCTCGCCCCAAACATCCAACTCTCCCAAAAACCGTCCTTTTGTCTCTCTTCCCCAACATGGTGTTTTCTCTGTTATTCTATTATTTTTTTTTCACTTTCCTTCCTTTCGTATGTATATATATATATACAAAAAAAAGCGGGGGGAAGCGGGTAATATGTAGATTTTCTGTCATCAACCATAACGATGGAATCTTTTTATGAGCACATTGTTAACAATCTAGATTTTCAACTTATCACATGGACAAACCAAAGCCATTCAGTTCCGTGACAAAATATATGTATCCATGTATATAGATATGTATCCTACATATCTCACCATTCATGTCAACTTGTAAAGCTCATAAACCCACATTTTGTAACGCATTTTTTCCCTCTTTCCTCAAAACAAGGAAAATGTAACAGCAGGCTGGATTTCCTTGGATTGTGACTTCAAGCTGGAATTATTACGTAGGATTTCTCTTCCTCCCTTACATACTGCTCTATGTACTGTCTTATCAGAGAAATAATATGTGTTAAATACTCCTATTCAAGAGCACTCCATAACATTAGAGGTTCCGGAACATGGCCAATTCAATCGGGAGGGTCATAGAGCTGAGAAGGAGAGGAATCCCAAGGATGATCTCTGGATTGAAGACTTTTACTCATATCGTGGGCTAAAGTGCAAAAGGGGCTATAATTTTCCTAGAGTAATGGGAAAAACAAAATTATAGCCCCTTTTGCACTTTAGCCCACGACATGCATGTTTAGTTACTCCAAACATAAAAGTGAATGTGGCTCATTTTCCTATTCTCTCCTGTCATGGCTATCCCTAATTCCACTCTAAATTCTCCTATGTTAACCGCTACTTTGTATGTTTACACACACACACACACATGCAAATTTACATGTTTTAGGTGCAATTTATAGCTTGGTAAAAATGGAGTTGTGAAAATTACTTGGAGCTCAACCTACAATTGAAAATAAATATTATTAGCAATTGTTTCAAATACAGGGATAATAACTCCTGAGAGGTAGCTAAAAAAGAAAGAAAAAACTTTTTTACTCCAATTTATAAAATAGCCCTATGGTGCTAAAAAACTTTGCACTGCAACAGCAACGATCAGTTCACCCATCTAAATGACCTTTCAATGAAGGTCAAAATGAAAGTAGTTTTTTGGAGCAACTTTATTTTTTTCTGGAGCCTTCAGTTGTACAACTTGTCAGAATTTGCCTTATGATATGAACCACTCTGGCTCTCAATCTGTTAACATTGTATGAACGGAGCGTGTAACAGGAATATTTCATTCATTCAAACCCTAAAGAGTTGTGTGCAAATACTTACAATTACCCTCATCCTTGCTCTCTCATGTATTTCATATTGGCTAAATAAACATTGTTCACGCATTTCAGTCATAATAATGAGTGAATGAATGCTTGGGCAGAGACAAAACCGCTTCAAGAAAAAATCAACATGATGTTTGCTACAATACCATACTAATTACAACACTGGAACTACCAACTCTTTACGGTCTGAAAGTTTGAAATACTCATATGTCACTCCGTTTGTGGCTCCTACATGGTAAACATAGGACAACAAAATGTATACTAAAAAATTATTTTTTGTTGTATAAGTTTTGTTGTATGTCACAGCACTATAATTATTACACTACTATAGCATAAAGTTTGAGAAAAAAATGTTAAATTGCTCAACACAAAACAAGTTCAATTTGGACGAAATATATAAGAATTCTTAAACCTTGCCCATTACGTAACAATTGACAAATATAGTAAAAGTTGCTGGAACTCAATTTGAGGTAAATGAAGAATATTGCTTAAACTTGTGGTTTATTATTAGACTTGTCTACATAGCTATATAGTAGTGTAATGTAAAGTAGTTTAATGTGAAGGGATAAAGAAAGAGCTTAAAATATTTCACACATTTGAGTAGGGAAATCCAACTAATCTACTCCTACTCCCTTGAGTTTTTGGGAACAACTTTGTTAAACTATCGTAAGTTGTAATTACTTTAAAAGAGGGAGAATATTTCCCACTATAAGTGCCCTGTAAGATTAATGTAAGGAATGTCTTAAGAGAAGAGACCCGGCCATACTAAAGGCATTATATAGGCTCGGGTAAGGAAGAGAAGGAGGTGTAAAGAATATCATTCCCCAAGAATATAAATACCTATAAAATATCTCTGTAGAGTGGGCCTTGAAAAGGTTACCAGGCTCTGCTTATATATTTAAGTACACATTAATCCCATTCTAAAACCATAGTTTAATCGTAGAGCTATCTATAAATTGTCTATGGGATGAGATTTTAAACCACATCAGACTAGTATCTCGTAAACATTGGCTTACATTGTATTGGAAACCAAAAGAGGGAGAAAGTTTATTTTATGAGAGAGAGAGAGAGAGCTTTAAATAAGAAAAGCATCATGGACCATGTGATACTTCTTAAGCTTCGATGATGCATAAAGTTTTCTTCTAATCCCAAGTTGATAGCCTTTTGTATGTTCATCTGATGTCCTATACATCTACATTTATGGAAATCTCATTCCAGCCACGTATAAGCCCTCAGCACACAAGTCCATGAAGACTGATATTCCAAGACTCATCAATCTTCAAACTGAAGACGGGAACTCTCCCAAGCATACCAGCTGCCATCTTAGATTGTTTGTCTTGTTTATCATTTAATGGAACACTTGTCTTCCTCCAGACTTTTCCTACTACTCGTCCTCCTTCCTTCCCTTTCCCCTTTATATCCCCACCTTTATTTCTAACCCATCTTATTGTCCTGTAGGAGCAGAAAATCCAAATCTTTTCAAGTCCACACTTGCAACAATATTTATGAGCAAATTCCCACCCACTACCTATGTATTTACATGCACTGGATTGTCATAAAGCTCCATAGAAACTTCATTATCGACAATTTTAGTATTTTAATTTCCCTTCATCTCTCTCTCTCGCTCTCTCTCTCTATTACGTAAGGAATTCAATTTGAGCGGAGGATCTTTGAAAAATAGTTAATTACTTGTACAGATTAATTACACTTTAATTATCTGGACGGATTGGGTGATTAAATTTGACTTGTTTCTAACTTTCCTTGTAGTACTTTTTGTAGGGAGAAAGTTTTTTAGTTAGCTTTTTCTTTAGGGAGAGAATCCGAGGTATGGAAATAGCTACACTTGGCCAATCTATCGTGCTGTCTCTTTGGATAAAAATTAGCTCAGTGTATTAATTAGAATAGGAGGTTCAATGAAATAATTAAAGGGGAAAGGTTGAGATGAATAGGAAGGGAATAATGCCTTGTAATTACACACTGCACTGTTAAAGAAAGATTTGGAGGAGGATTGAATGAGTTTTCCTTCTTCTTCTTCTGACTCACCATTGAGGACGTGGACGGTGATAGTAGCATTTTGAGGGGGAGCTGAACAAAGATATGTGCCACCATCCTTGCGGGTGACCCAGGCAACATGGAGGATACTTTTGGCATGGTCAGCAGTCATATCAGTTTTGATGCTCACACCGCCTCGGCTCACGTCATGATTGAGGAGGTCTGCATTGCGAAACCAACTCACGGATCTGGATTTCACGTTATTCACTAGAAATAATTCACATCCAAAAAAGGTCTATTATTAGCACATCTTGCGAACATTGCACTCTTGTCCAATCTCAAAATAACTATATATAATTATCCGTAGAAATTTTCTTTCATTCAAAATGTCATCCGATAGGGGACTCATTGGGATGAGCTTTGGGCACAACTTGACTACTATAAAAAGGGATTTTTATCACTTTCCCCTCCCACAAAACGACCCCCATCCCTTCTCAAACTACTCTTTATATTAACTATAGGAAAGCACATGCATTACTAGAGTCTCGAACCACTCCACAATAAAATTCCAACTATATAAAGGCTGGCCACTAAAATATTTTCTTTCACCCCAAGTTTTCATTCCACCACACCAAGCACACCACACCCATACACATGAGATTTTTTGTATCCAGGAGCTTCCCTTGTCATAAGCAACTCCATCAGTCATCAATTCCATCCATGGAGGGCTTCATCTTAAATCAACTCAGATCAAACTATATTTCCAAGCATGGCCCATAATAGCGCACATTTACACCATAAAAGAACTTTGTTCCTTCCCAAGCTTTGCTTTCACAAGAAAAAACACAAGTTATAAAAAGACGAGTAAAAAGAACAAGTTTTTAAAAAGAGCTCAACTTAATTTTATTAATGAAAAATATTATATGCTCTAAAAATAGAAATAAACGAGGCTCTTTAAAATGTTACGCATAGAGACACACGCACAAAACGATGGGAAAGAATCTGGTGAAAGTAAAGGCTGGAACATAATTTTATATTTATATGAGAAAGAAAATTCACTACACGTAAACAATTAAATTTAATTACTTTCCACTAGTGTGGAGAAAGATGTGCATTTGTGGGAGATTCTCATGTATATTTCATATTCCGTCTTCTCTTCTATCCTATACCATAGCAGTGTAATGTAGTGGTAGGTAATAGCATGAGGAGAAGAAATTCGCAACGTGAGACTTGACTAAAAAGCTTGATGAAGGAATTAATATAAACGATAGAAAGGATCAAATATACTAGGCTGAGAGTATGTACACACATTTTCCTTTGCACATACATTTTATGGATGCATTCCTCCCGTAGTTAGATACATAATTATTATTATTGTACATGTGGATAAATAAAGTTTTGGGAGATTCTGGAAACATGCCCTCCAGTCAAATGCCTCCAACTCCATAAATTACTCCTGGTACATAAGTTTTAATTAAAATACGAACTCAAGAAGAGACCAAAGCAATAAAAGTAAAATGATAAATTTCGGCTGATTTCTACTTTACCGGCCCAGCTCCAAACTACCGCCAAAACTGCCACCGAAAGCATCTGGTGGATGCGACCACCAACTTGGTGTGTGCGACCACCAACTTGGTGATTGCTACCGCCAGTATCGGTGGTCACTACCACCAGTATTGGTGGTCGCTACCACCAAATTCTAAAATTTCCTCCAAGTTCTGATAGATGGTCGCTCAATCGGCAACAATAATTTTATTTTCGTATAACATTCATTCTTCATCGAATCAAATATTAACCAGTAAGTTTTTCTGATTTAACAATCTAAAAAATCAAGCATATGCCTGCAATGCCGTGTTAAGAATATGCAGTTCAGTTTCCAAACGCTCAGACACGAGACCACATCGTAACCATATAAAAAATGATTACCAAAAGAAGCCTTTTTCTTGTATTTATTTAATATCTGGAAAACGTTTCTCAAGAATCAATTACCCTCATGGATTCGTGTGAGTTACACGGTGACCCCTTCCAAGTTTTGGGCCTTCCGAAGGATAGCACTCGTCGAGAAATACTCACGGATTTTGGGAAAATTGAAAAGGTGCATTGTTTCGGGAAAAGATCTTGGATGTAATTTTAGAGTTTGGTGGTAGCAACCACCAATGCTGGCGGCAGCGACCATCAATATTGGCGGTAGTGACCGCCAAGTTGGTGGTCGCTACCGCCAATAATGGTGGTAGTTTTGGCGGTAGTTTGGAGCTGGGCCGGTAAACTAGAAATCAGCCTAAATTTCACATGGCACTGCGTTTCAAATGAGGCATTTTCTTTCTCTCCTCCTATCTCCTCTCCCCATTTCTTCCCCACATTTTCCAAGTCTCTTAAAACCTCGAAGCGGGCAAAGTGTATTACATATATGTAAGAAAACACAAGGATAATGTACTTCCCCCCTCCAACAATCATTTTATGCCTCACTTATTTCAAATAAACGTTCAGGTAAATAATTAAAATATCTTTAACACTCATCTACTCTTATACTATACGTATCATTGCCCACATGGAGTCCCAACTATTATGAGGTCCCACTAAATTTTTTTAAGGAACCACACATCACATTTGGTAGTAACTTGTAAGTTTCTTCATTCAACAGTGATTTTAGTGGTTAATTTATTTCCATATTTTGTTTTTAAGATTTCCGGGAATTTTCTTTTTCAGACTTTCCCACACACTTTGTTTTTCATCATGAGGGCCCTGTTATTATATGATTTGGCAAGGAAAACGTTGGAGAAAACGGGAGTTTTACCTCTGCTAAATATTTGATTTAGACGGTCACTCCTGGAGTAATTTAAAATGGAATTAATTCTCCTTTCTAATAAAATCATCCTCCTAATGCATATTTATATAGGCATGTGTACATTTGTACATTCGTCCATTAGTGGGGTAGAAATAATGGAGCTACTATGTTACATTGTTATTTGATGTTACTATAGAACCGCAGGAGCGGATTCTACTATTCCTTCCATTTACCTACTACTTGCTATATTTCTATGGATTCGAGGAGGGGCTGAGGTTGAATCTGTTGGAAAATTATTTTCCCTTTTGTTAGTTACAAGTTAATAGTAGGACAATGGTGCAAGCTTGCTCTGTAGAGGAAGAACTGTCTAGTTAAAAAGAAGTTAGGAGTCCAATTAATCTAATTTTCTGGCTGTGTAATGTAATTACGTCGAGAAATATACACATCAGAATTTTGTTCATAGCATAAGAACTGACTGTAGAGGCTCAAAAAAAGTAACTTTCTCTTCGAAATTGTTACATTGGGATTTTTGTGTAGGATTTATATAAAAATTCAATCCAAGAAAATCTCATGGATTCCTTCATATGAAATGAAACTTGCAAAAAAAACTTGGGAAATTAATTCATAAGATTTCTTTCTAAAGGGTTAACTAGTCTGAGTGGGGTAATCAAAGGGAAAATTTTTCCCAGTTTCAATAACTTTCTCAAAGAAATGTTTAGGAACTTTGGACATTTATGAAAGAATTCTAATGGAAATATCAAAGACTATAAGGACTGTCAATCTTCAATAAAATTTACCTTTATACAGTCTACAGGAAAAATACCATTGATAAGTAATATAAGAGAAAAAACATTTTGAATAGACATTTTAAAGACAGTGGGTGAGATGCCATTGGAAAGTTCTTTTATCATGGGAAATAAATTATGAATAGGAAAAGTTTAGGGGGAAATGGAAACTCTTGAGGGAGAAAGGACGATAATTGTTGGAAGGACACATGGACAAGTTGAAGGTAAGCGTAAGGGAGATTGTAAATAAATAAGAGGAGAAGAAAGTTTGAAGAAAAAAAAAGTTTTTTCCCAAATAAATATTTCCCTAAATTTTCTCCCATGTCCTTTTTTAAGAACAACGTGGAAAAAATCATGGATATTTAAAGTTGGGGAGACATTTCCTGAGAAATGTGGCTTTGGCATGAGGACGGCAAAGTTGTTGGGGGAGCTTAAAGTGACGTCCGCTTGGAATTTAAAATGAGCTCACTCAGCATACATGGATATCTACATACATATATATTGAGTGAAACATGGAGAAATTGTAAGTAGCTTTAAGAATGTAGCGGAATGGGGATATTAAATAATAATTACTTGCCACCCCTATGGCTCCTTGCGAGTGGCACATATGGACCACGGTGAGACGCAAGCCTCCTCCTCACTCACCTCTAAGCCTCTTATGGAAATTCCTACTAAATTATAGTGCTGGGGATCATTAGGAAAACCTCACATCTTCCTCTAAAGATGCAATTATGCCAAGTAGGAGGAGGTATCGTATCAATAAAGTGAAAGTATAGAGTTTCTCTCTATTACCATAGACCCACCCATTAAATCACTTCTATTGAGTTATCACCAGCTAACTAAAGTACGACAGATTTTAGCATCCATTTTAATACTAGTCAACTTTTTGGAACCCGCTCAATTCAAATTTTCTTTTTGGACTCCCCTCAAAATTATTTTCTCCACAATCCCAGTTATGCTCTTCAAATCAACTGACTCCCATCCCCACCCAAACTTTCACTTCCTCGAATAACTATAAATATACTACCAATTTTCTCACAATTATTGCATCCATAAAGGATCTCATCAAATCTACACGTACCTATGACGGGACTGTCTCCAGGAAAAATTTTTAAATCATTTCCATTCTTCCTCAACTATGGAAAAGTAGGACTTTGGAGACAAAAAATTCTATTTGATGTGTAGCATTTTAAAAAAATTCTATACAATATAAAAGGGAAGAGCAGCAGAAGATAGAAGGAAGGGGGGATGTACAAGCTCCGGGAGGAATCCATCCTATAGTTTAATAAGCTAATTTTATTCAGGGAGGAAATTTATACATAAATACATAGTACACGGAGGCATTGGGAAAGCCCATGAATTAAATTAGACTTAAATCAAGATTCTACTTGTGCAATAATGAGAAAACAAGTGGAGGCCTAATAGTAATAATAATGGTAGCTCTGTGGTCCTATAGTGGTAGAATACATAAAATTACTTTATACACATAAAATTCTACATCCACACCTGCATAATATACATAAATGCATATGCATCAATACATGTACATACATACATAACCATAAATACAACCATGCATACATATAGAGAGAAAAATACATATTAACAAGAGATGAGAGTTACTTTCACGTACCTAAGCATGTGAGAGAAAGAGTAGATCCTTCTTTGTAATGGACCTCATGGATTCGTTCTAGTCTGGAATTCACTATAAACACTTCAGGCGCTGGAAAAACAAATTAGCATTTTCCATTACTTCAAATGGTCTTTCTCACCGCGTGACACCTGGGGGTTTCATTTCCCTCTCTTTCCTATAACCACCAATGAATCCCTTTTTGCTTAGGAAAAACCTTCCTTAACTTGCTTTCTTCCGCTTTCTTTCCTTCTATACGAGTTCCTCTCTCTCTCTCTCTCTCTCTCTCTCTTTCTCTCTTCCCCATTCCAAAATAATTGTCTACTTAGTAACTTGGCTCTACACTCTTTACTATTACACACCCAACCATAATAATACTCCTTCTCTTCCTCCCATCCTTTCATAGTCAAGCGCTCCCACCTCCACTACTACTATACCCATATAAAGAGGTAGACCACAAACTCCGTCTATGTCCTCCTCTCTCTCTCTTGGCCTCCATCTGTATATCTTTGTACATCGGTTTTTCCCACCACAACCAATCTTGTTTATTTTCTTTCTCAACTTACGTACGGATGGGAAGGTTGGTGGGTTTCAGAGCCGTTGGAGTCACTGTGTTAAAAATACAATGGAATTTAGCCATCCTTACAATCTCCAGAAGATGGTTATGTGACGTGGTGTGTCCCTTTTATTGCTCTTGTCCTTAATGATTTCACTACATAAGAAATTTCCCTACCGGGTGTGTATCTAGAAAATGATTTGGATACTAATTTATACAAGGATTCATGGGGAGGGGGGGGGTAGAGGCTAAGAAGTGTGAGATTTCAAAGGATGGGATGAAGGGAGGAATTCATTTGCTATGTTACCTTTTTCCCTTGGATAAATAATCATATAGGGTTGATTGAGAAGAAAGATTCTAGAAATATAGCAATTGAGAGTATGTAGTGAGAAAATATGGGGAAGGGAAAAAGTGAAAGCTGATTACTTTAATGTAGTTTGGCTTGGGCTGAGACCCTTTTGCTGGTAGAATTCCAGTATTTTCCCATTAATCAAGGCTTAAAGTTGCCTAATTGGGTCACTGAGTAATCAAAACTAACAGGGTGAACTGAAATGACCCAAAGAAACTAAGGCGGTGAGAGATTCCAGGAAGAAGTTTCCAAGAAAGAAAGTGAGAAAGAGAGAGAGAGAGAGAGAGAAGAAAAAATTTTACTTCAAAGAACTGAGTGATGGCGAGAGAAAGATAGTTACTTCAAAGAAATCTTACACTTTCATTTGTCGTTAGTATTCTAAAAGCATAATAAAGGGCTTTGAAGCTCCTCTTCCAGCCATAATTACAAAGGAATAAAACTTGCTGTTGTCCTTCCCTCCAACCATCATGTTGTTATGTGAGCATTGTAGCTACACATAGGGACAATGTGCTGACGCTAGGAAATGTTTTTTTCTGACGCTACACACATAGCTAAAAAGGTGTGAGGGATTTTTTTCTGTCACAGAAAAAGGTCTGCTCCACCATTTAGGGGCAATGTATTTTTAGTCCATGGCTCCTCCAACTATGGGATATTTTTTAATACTTGGGAACAATCCTGAGAAAAAGTTGGTGAAATTTTATTTTCGCTCCAGGCTATATCTGTCTGTCTTAAGGAAGGAGTCAAAATTCCCTGACATTCTAGGTAGCTACGTCAGGAAATAAAATTGAGAGACTTGTGAAGTCTGGAAGGGATATATTTGTCTAAGTTTTTATACAGAGAGGAAGAGGAGGAGTAGATGATATAAAAGCGGTGAGTGTGGGAATCATCATTTATTCTAAGCAGAGAGAATGGCTTAATTTGAAAACAAATTTGACGGGTCCTTGGTCAAAGGAAAACTCAATACTTAAGGATATTAAAATATGGAGAGTTTTCCCCTCCTCTAGCTTTCTGATTTGATGTTCTAGATTTTCTTATCAACGATTTAGAATAATATGTAGAAATTTTCCCAGAGCCAAAATTTAGGGGACGATGTGACTAAAATGTTGGAATTTTTGGAGGATGTGACTTACATTTTAGTTCATGATATTCGGGGTGAGGATAGAGAGAGAGAGAGAGAGAGAGAGAAGACTGGAATGATTGTAGAGGTTGAGATAGGGAAATGTAATAAATAAATATAAAAGGGAGTGGCATAATTTTATGGAAAACTGATGCTTTTGTTAGGGGAAATTTAAATTTAATATTAGCTGGAGGAGCCTCAAGGGAATAGAGAGAGGAATGCTTGAAGAGTTTTAAAATGAAAACAATTTAAATGAGTATAAATTTGTGTGAGAAGGAAATGTAGGGTAATAATGTCTTTTCCTCTCTTTCTCTCTCTCTCCCTCTCTATTTTCAATGTAATGGTAATGTTGAAAGGGAAAGTGGGAAACTCCTTTAAATGAGATTCATATGTTGTCAAGCATTTTGTGGGAGAGAAAAGTGTTGGAGAAAAAGATGTGATTTCTAAGGTTGGTGGGTTTCGTGTGTGCGTGAGTGTGTATGTGCGTCTATACATTTGCGTTAAAAAAGGCAAGTGCCTGTAAAAAGATATAAGTTAAAACTCATTTGTCAGGAGGAGGATTACACGGTGCAATAAAATCTTATCTCATTTCTTCATAAATTAAATGAAATTTCAACTCTGCAACTTTCCCTTGGCAGTGTAAATCTTGAATGAATTTATTGTACTGACAATTTATTCTTTTTCTAAAGCGTAGGCGCAACTATTTTATGACTTTATGAACTTCACAGATCACTTTATTTCTCAGACCCTATCGTTATATCCTCCCTCGTCCTTTCCCTTCTCCCTCCAAAACTTATGTATGTGGGTAGAGAGATGGGCCAAGGAAAGGAATATTTCTTTCTAATGCATTTAAGTCAAGAGGAGAGCAAAGTCATGTAATGCTCACCAGTGCCTCGTGTGTTGTACGGGCGGAAAAAAATAGTGTTCTATCTCTTCTTTTTCCCTCACTTTCTCTTCCAGGGTGTGTAACTCCTTTAAAAAACTACTCTTCCTCTATATCCAGTTTTTAGCTATACACGCATAGGAATTGTTCCTACATATTTTTTATATGATATTTACAAAAGGAGGATCACTACAGTTAAAATCTTTTGCTATGGAGCAATTCTTTCCCCATGCTTTCTCCCATGCTAAAGAACATAGTGAAAGTCCTACGTTTTCCTTTCGTAAATATTTTCTCTCTTTTTTTTTCTCTCTCTCTCTCTCTCTCCCTCACTTTCTCCCTGGAAGAGTTTCACTTAATGTCTTAAGGCCAAATGTTGGTAAATGTAGTATAGTTGGTTTTGTTCGAGTGGTTTCTCTCACTTGTAGTGCTCCTCCTGTCATAGTTGTTGTATCTCCGTAGGAAAGGGATGGACACATGGTAGTAGTGTTTCCTAGAGCTCCGTATATGCAAATTTGTCAGAGTATCCAGGACTGTGTTAATATTAGTATTATGCATAAAGTGTAAAGTTGCGATAGGCTCATCTCAAGTTTACTTTGTCAAGGCTTTATTACTTGAACAAATGGCTTATTTGTGTGAGTCAGTTTCTAACATGGAGACACACTCCCTTGAGGTTTAGTACATATAGATAAAATGACTCGTCCTCCCTACTATAAATATACATGTTCATAACTGGACAATTAAGCGGTAGTTTGAATTGTACATATTTTCGGGATGGAAATAGTTGGAGTATGCCGGAGCCATTTGCACTTTCCATTATGTATGCATTTATATAGAGAGATCCTCATCGTAAAGAAGGGGGCTCTGTCTACATGGGAGGGAAAGAGAAAGTGTGAGAGAAAGTTGTGGATGAAGGAGAAAGTATAAGCTATAGAATATTTTATCAAGTGCTGGGCACAAGCTACTCATCATGTTTTGGTGGCTACAAATATATTGTCATAAGTTGAGGGGGAGTCCTGTATCAAACTATAGGACGTGTTGTTTGTAGTAGGGAATAGTAGTAGTAGCAGTAGTAGCAGTTATTAAAGAAGCTTTCAGCAAAAGAAGTTTACTGTTTGGCCTTGATGTCCTTGTGGGTGTGTGTGTGTGTGTGTGTATGTACATATATGGGGATATTACATGGAGTTACATACGATACAATTATCTCAGCTGAATAAAATTCAGTGAGCACATTAAACGTCTTTAGACTTCCACTTACAGGCTGAGTAACAACATTTTCCACCTAAAAACTCAATTTGCTTCCTCACTTGTTTGCAGAGCATTCATGACCCGGAAAGGAGACTACCGCTTCCCGTCCCTTTCACCCTGGCTGTCTCCAGTGGGGCTTTTATCAACGCTTGAGTTTGTCTATAGAAACTCTCTCTCTCTTTCTCTCTCTCGTAGCTTTCTGTTTTTTCCCCCCTATCTTCTCTCCTTCTTCTCCCATTCTCCATTTCTCTTCCCTCCATTACTGTCAATCCTGTACTTACAAGCCGTCTATTTAGTTAGAGGCCAGTCAAGGGATAATTATTTTTACTTTTTTCTCTTCACCCCGCCAATCACCTCTTCCCCTTTCTTGGAAAAACCTATATAGATTTACCAAGTCTTGTTCAAATTCCCTTCTTTACTCGTAAATACTAGACATAATATGTCATTATCTTGTATGAGGACCGGCCTTGTGTATCTAGACGGATCCTTATTTGTAAGTAAATGAATGGTAGTAGTAGCAGGAGTAGGGAAGAAGAACATGAATGTAATTCTATCTCTTCAATGTAACTCCCTCCAATTAAAGAATTCTCACGCTTGTTATACTCATCCTCTCCCAGCGTCCTCATTGTACTTGAGCTAGTGGGCCATGTAGCTTGGAGTAGGAGAATAAAACTGATTGAACCTATTTATACATACATTCTATACTGTATAGATAATTGCATTGTATGAGAGAATATACTGATGAGTGAAATCATTTGTCATATTCCATGACACCTTATTATTAAGGCAGACTGGCAATTCACATAATATCTCTATATATAGAAACTCATTAAAACCAGGCTCAGAAAATGTACTTTCTCCATGGCAGTAACATACGCGAGTGCGTGCATAGAGAAATCCACCTGCTTTGTTTACACATGTAAATATTTATGTGTATTTTATTCCCACAATGAATGGAGCCCTGTGAGAAAACTCAAGAATAATAATTTTTTTTAAAAACTTGTAAAAACGCGATTTTTGGTTATTTTAACCGCGTAATTTTCCCCCATAATTTTGTTCTACTTATTTAGAAAACCTCAAAAGTAATGTTAAGGCTCAATGTTAAAGACCAAACAAAGGGGATTTTTCCCTTGTGTGAGATGGATATTTTGTGTGTGTTTTTTTTCTTTCAAAAAAGGAAAACTCAGTGTGGAAAAAATGAGAATTTATGCTTGAGTTTGGAGTCATATTTGGAGGGAAGAGAGAGAGCTCTAAATATTTATTCCCATGTGTTGCGTATAAGTGTAAGTTGTAGGGTCATAAATTCATTTTGCTCACTGTACTGATAAACGGAAGTGTCAGTCTTTTCCCCCTTCTTATTTTATGGTCGTATTTATGTCGCATTGTCATGCTCAGGACTGTAATCATTTATCTTTGTAAATCTTGAATCGGTGGAGGCTTTCAATAAAAATATAGAGAGTTTTTTTTTCTTCTCTCTCCCTTCTCCTCCTTTTGAAATATACATTTTATCTCATGTATTTCCCTATACTACCCCTTTAAACATATCGTAATAAAAACATATGCTTTTTGAGATACTATTTATATTCAAAGGGTGGAGGAGGAGGAGGAGGGCAGAGTTAAGATATCGTTGTTGAATTTGAGATGGGTAATTCAAAAAAGGGCCTAGATATGAGACAAAATATTGTAAGAATAAAGATTTAGAATCCCAGTCCACATATATGATGGGCTAGACATTCTAGGAAGAGTGAGTGATGCTTTATAGGGAAGGAGAGTATGGAGAGAGGTTTGCAGTTTGCATATATGTATAAATTCATATTAGAAATATCTTTACATCTTCTTCCCAACTAAAGTGCTATTCTCCTCAACGATATGGATCGTGACAAGTATGTGGAGAAAAATTCATTGCTTTGGAATTCATTGGTATTTCCTATATAATAGATATATACATATTTACTTTTTTATAAGGTTATATATATATACGGAAAGAGAAATTAGGTTCATATGAGTATGGACATATGTATTTGATAGGTAAGATAAAAAAAATGGCAGACCTTCAACGGTGAGGTGAACTTGGAGAACTTTGGGTGGATGAGTAGAAATTTGGCAGAGGTAGACACCAGAGTCACTCCGGCTTGCATTCCTTATGGCGAGCCTCCAATTGTTCGGATATTTAAACTCGGACAGAAATCTAGGATCTGAGCTATGATTCTTTGTGCCCAGTGTCAGCAGATCCAGCTGCTCTGATTTACGACGTACCCAAGACACCTTCAAAAAATATCCAACATCCAATGTATTATTACTACTCTCTTCTCTCCTATAGGACTCCTCTTTCCCCCCTCTAACATTTCAAAGTATCATTCTCCCCTATCATATGCTTCACGTTTTTATCACTCCTACTTTTACTGGACTCTTCCACACAGCTCTCTTCAGTTAAAAGGTCCAGTTTATTTTGATATGTGAGAGGTCCTCATTCCTGGGCTATATTCATACATATGAGAGACATTTTGAAAAAAATCAATAGGAAAATCTTTCCTTTTGGGTCCATTTGTCCCTCCTCACTTGCCAAAATGTCCATTCTTTTGTGAGTTGTTATAAAATTATCATCACAATTTACTATTTTTCTCACCTAAAGCACAATATGCGATTTCCAAAGCTCTGAAACAATTCTCAAAGTATTTATTGATACCCCAAAAAAGGTTCTGTCCCACATTTTTATATGCCGTATTAATTACAGCGGAATATTATTGGAAGCGGGAAATAATTGTCATTTGACAAATGTAATTCCAATATGTATAGGAAAAGTGTAATTTTATGGGCTACACATACGACATTGGAACTTGTATTGGGGAAGGGTGGGTCTATGGGGGAAATGAAGGGAAAAAATGGAAATCATAAGGCCATTTTCCACGTATAAATTCATGATGGAACCATTCAAGCTATAAATTTTCAATGGATGGGAATACCTCTACATATAAATATATTACGTGGATCTGTCTCCTCTCTTTTTTAGTACGTTCATTTATATATGTAGTATATGTACGTACATTAAATATGCATGTAGCTTGGAGGAGACCATCCCAAGTATAACCCTTTGATGACAAATACTAATAATACTACTACTACGATATAACGTATAGGAAATTTTGAGTGAGCAGGCTCTAGTTACATACTTTCCCTTGGATCCCTAGCCATTTCATTTCCAATTGGATGACACATAGTGGCTGGAGATGCATGCAATGGAATGTGAAGATTATGAGGTCATAGGAAATCTTTGTGTGTCTGTGTCTGTGTGTGAGGAAGGGAAAGGCTATATAGCAACAGTCACATGGCTTGTACATCATAGTTATGAAATATTACTTCTTCCGCACAAACTACTATATCCTCGACGATAAATATTCCCTGCCAAGCCATTCATCTCTAGCTGTAGAAAATGCTTGGAATACTTACCTATCGATTCCATCCGATTCACCACTCAAAACTCATAGTACTCATCCATTTTCACAGTTTGAAGTAATAGCTCACACGCACCAACTCTCTTTCCCTTCACACCGTACAAAAAAAATAACTTACATGCATATGCTCCCAGCCCCTCACTCTTTTCATGCCGCATTTCCTTAGAAAGAGAAACTTTCTCTTTTTTCTCCAACTCTTTCTTGACTTTCTTTCTAGTTCTCTCTCTCTCTCTATATATATACATATATATATACAGAGGCCCATTGGAACTAACCCGATGGGCTATAACTATATTTTTTTATACTTTAGATACATTTTTAAACATACGAGCATGGGAATATAGGTAAGTATGACAATTTTGTCAAAGGTTTGCTCAAATTTCCATAAAAATGCATTCCATTTCCTCACATATGTTTTTTTTAACTTGCTTTGTTATTTCAATTTCTTTTCTTACTCTTGACTCTCTTTCCACCTAAGGACCTAGTACATGAAAAAGTTTTTTCCCTTCAAAGTCACAATAATAATTATTATCCATTCTCTTTTGACTTTGAGGAGAAAAATACATACGTACATACGTGGAAGGCTGGATGGGAATAAGTACGGACTTTGTATTTTTTCCTGTGGTTGTTATGCATATAGTTTGAGTGAGAATTCCTAGTCACCTTGTTATTTCCATGTGAAGTTTATCTATTATGTAGTCAATGCATGACTATATAGGGAGGAAACTTGTGGTTGTTAAGTAAGAGTCTGGGATATGTTTCTATATACGTAAGTTATATATTATTAAGGATTTTTTTGTACATAGCAAATAGGCGGGAATAAAAATACTTGTATACTAAACGTTTTCTATGTACAGTGAAACCTCTTTATAACGGCATCGCAAGAGACTGCATTTTATGGCCGCTATAACCAATAGGCCGTTATTGAGATGGATTTTAACGTGGGCCTTTATGGAACATGTCCAGGTAAACCACTGCCGCTATAGTAAGAGTTCCGTTATATGGTCGGCCGTTATAAAGAGGTTACACTGTAGTACAGTAGTCAATGTGATTTACGTGCTCGGTAATTTCCCCAAGACTCCATCATCATAAATAGCATCTAAATAATAAGATACGTCAGCGGTGTCATTTTCAGCGTCAGTTTTTCCCAGTATAACTTTGAAGGAAAGCTGAATTTCCTTTTGTAGAATTATTATTATTATTATTATTGCAAGAAATCCTACCCTCCTGGTGTTATGTCAAACTTTTATTTGTTACTATCATGGCCACTATTTGAATTATTAGCTATATACTCAGAAACCATTGAGATCCAAGAATAAATTGAGACTGTATCTTTATTTACATGTACTATTTATTATATAAGCGTGCATCCGGTTTTTTTTCTAGGCAACAAAATAATATACAATATTAAAATAGCATGGGAAATCATGGTGAGAGTAAAAGTAATTGGAAGTACATTACATTTGTGATTTTAGCCAAGAATAAAAGGAAACAGTCAAGGAACTAACAATATCTGCCCACAATGGACAGGCTTAAATAATAGTATTGAGATGTAAAGGCCGTGTAAGAATTTCTATAGAAATAAAAAAATCCAGGATAAATTCTTTACATTTTTTTTCTAGTCAAAATTTCAGTATCTCTAAGAAAAAAAATGAAGGGTTAGGTTTTTCATGATGATGATGATTACATGTGAATGTCAGTTTTTCCTACGATAAAGTCTTTAAAATTTGATTAGGAATTGTACACGTGTGACAGGGCTGACAGGATGAGGGAGAATAGAGAGACAGAGCGAAAGAGTAGGTAAAATAGGAATTGAATTTTCTCCCTTCCATTATTCCCATCTTGAATGAGACAAGACTTAATGGAGAAGGATTGAATAATTATTATGGAATTGAATTGTACCAAAAGGATTTGTGTGGAATGTAACGAGGTGGGCCAGGGTCCTTCTTGTCAATAAATAATGCTGACTCTGACAAAGGATGTAAGTTTTCAGACAGACAGATGGAAAGAAAAACAGCGTGGTGTTGCAAAAGGATGGGGAACTTCCATTTTACTTACAAATACAAACACACACACACACATTTACAGCTACACACACACAAGAGCACACAAGCAATAACAATTACCTTGAAGAATAACACATTTCAAGTTAGATTTCCACAAGCTAGAAACTAAGCTAGAGAATGTAACTACATTAACGCGCTCCTTAGACCTCAGCCTATAGAATAGTCCTTAGAGATGCATATGATAAGGCTCGGAGGTAGAGAGAGAGAGAGGGAAATGAAAGCAAAGAGAAAGCAGAGGTTCAAATTCATACAAGTTATTTTTTAGTTTCACAGACAGAATCATGTATTTTTTTTCTCTCTCTCTCTCTCAACTCAAGCTCTATCCTCTTTTCCCTGCCTCTGCCTCACATCCATTCCTCTGTAGATACTAAAGCGTGTCTTTAAGCTTGTGTTTTGTATTCTTCCCAACGTTACATTATTATTATTTTGATTATTACAAATATATCTATACACAAAAGGAGAGTTGGTTTTGATGGAACCTTCCATCGTCGTCCCTCAACTAAACAAATGAAACTCCGCTTGTTTTCTTCCATTAATAACATCTTACATTTTGGCCAGAAAAATAAATAAAAGTTTCTTGGGACACGTCGTCAAGAATAATGTCTTCAATTGTGTCACGCTAGCTTGGAAAATTGTCTTTGAATGAAATCCCAATGGCGTTTCTGCCTGTCGTCAACCATCCATAAGGAGATATAGTGTCATATATTTACACTTCCCCCCTTCCTTCCTTTCTTTCTCTCTCTCTCTCTCTCTCCAATCCTTACTTTTTCCCTTTGCAAGCCCTATTCCTATTATTCCTGGTCAATAAGTCCTCTCATGTTTGCCGTCGTCTCCTGCTCTCTCCCATAGTTGATTGTAAAGGAAAAAACAATATGTAAGTTATTTTTTTCTCTCTCTCTCTCTCTCCCTCTCTCTCCCTCCTGTATATTCCTGTCAAAGTTACAATCAAGCCCTACAATAATTTATCCTTGTCCACTGTGTGTGACTAAATAGAGAGAGAAAAAACCTAATCCAAACAGTAGTGGAGTCAAATCTCATGGAAAAAATTATGACATAATAACTTTTTACTTCCTCCACAAATATTGAGACAGACGGACACGCAGGCACAAAAGTAGAACTTGCTTTTGTTGATTGGTTGCCCATGGCAGAAATACCAAATTCCATGGAGCATTCCTATCTCTACTTGAGTATAGGAGGAGAGCAAGTTAAAACAATAAATCTTGGGAGATTCTACTGAAATTTTTATTGGGGAAAGTATACGCACATAGATGGTATATAGGTAGACCTAAGTGCGTATGTATTTCTTACGTTATAGTACTCGTACATATGAGTGCTCATTGCTCTCCTCCCCCTATTAGAGTTGACCCTGACAACTAAAACTTTTTAAAGTGTTGATTAACGTCCATTGGCAAGTAGTAAAGTTGCATTCATTGCTAAAGCGTTATAATCATCCGTTAGAATTCCGTACAAATGTCCTGCAGTAGCCACTGATCAGCGAGGCTGAAAGAGAAGGTACACACATAAATTTTTCTCACTCGTATGTACTTGAGCCCTAGAACATCAATCGATTTAGGTCCGAACATACTATATGGATAAAATTCATAGGTTTCTCCTATGAGTGGTTTTACACATATGTAATTGTAGTGTAAGGCAATGCCATACTATGTAAGGCGCTTCCCTTAATCTCAATGCAATTCAAACAAGAAGAGAGAGGGTTTTTTTTCTTTTGCCTTGATAGATAAAAAAAGAACTTGGAACTTGAGAACCTGAAGCCATTTTCACATTGAGAGAGAGAGAGAGAGAGAAAGACAGGCAACAATTTGCCCAAAGTCATTAGCTCGAGTCAGATGATGATGGAGAAAGAAGAAAGAAGGGACCGAATGAATGAGATATAGTTAAGGATAGGAATAGTCTCCTCCTAACTACTTTAAAAGCTATCTGCTTGAGGAGAGAGAGAGAGAGAAAGGGAAGACGCGTGCAGTCTCTTTCCTTGGATCTCCTCAAGATAAGAGCTATAAAAACTTACTCTCTTAAATGCAGTTAGGACTTATGCAAGTAACCCATAACTTTCTAAAAGGTATTGTTCCTGGGAGGGACTCCTCTTTCTTCCGATTTGTTCCTTCCCAGTGCCTAGCCATGGTTTTTCTAGTACTAATGCGGTAGAAATGTATATATGTGAGATTCTGCAAGGTTGTTTTATACGCTAGCAAAAGGGCTTGACTGGAGATAAAGAAAAATAGTGTAAGGGTGGAGAGAGAGAGGAGGAATGCTACTATAAGAAATTATCATTTGTACTACTACTTGGACGGTTAAAGCTCTTATCTAAAAAGCAGTGCGAAAAGGCATGGCTTGAGTGCGGTGAATGGTGTGAGGTTTATGGTGTACGTATTTATTATCTGTGAGCAGCCCTTTTTCGTGGGTAAGTTCCTCTATAGTATACACTGTATAGCGTGTGTATTTTTGGAGTTGTATGTTTACCATGGGTATCTACCTATTGGAGTATATACGCCTACTACTGCTAGGAACGGAGTTAGCCTAAATCTACAGATGGAGTGGGTCTGAGAGAGGGGAAAGTTTCTAAAAATTAATTTTCTCCTGATAATCAAAGCCATTTGAATTAACACCATCAGAGCGGAAATGTGGTACAAGTTGGTACGATCTCTGCTGGCGATAAGGCTTGCTTGTGTGAATGAATGGGAATTATTATTATTATTATTTAGAATCCCAGCTCACACTTTACGGCCCAGCAAGTTCTGAGCAAACATTGACTCTGCAAAATATTACTCGCCTGTTCCCAATCCTTTATCATTAAATCAAGTCCAACCATCAGATAAATTAATAACATGTACACGTATAGGATATGGTGAGAGTGACGCCTCATAATCTGGACTTTAATCTTCTGTTGATAAATGTAGAGTACTTTTCCCATCAGATTTGATGATTTAAAGGTACGTGGAGAATTGTGAGAATTGACAGGAGAGTTTTTTTAACATGCTAAAAGTTGGGCTAAAAAATTTGTTTTTGGCAATCATTTAAGAGTTTCGCAGAAGGCGATGTTGGCTACGTTACAAAAATGTTGAACCGCATTTAATTTCATTTTTAAAATTTGGACGAAAATGTCAATTATAATTGAATTTAAAAGTAGAACAAAGGTAAAAAGGTTACTTGACATAACACGTCAAACATGTGAAGAAGGGAGATTTGAAAATGCTCAAGAATAATGGAAATAAATTTATTAGTCATGAAATAAATTACCAGCTTATCTTCAATGAGTCCAACTCGGCAGTCCAGATGTGTATTTTCCCCTTCACGGACTGTAACATTGACTGGATTTTCCTCAAAATGTGGACCCCAAGGATGATTGTGATGATGATGTCTGTTGAAATTTTATAGAAAAAATTCAAATTTAAAAAACAAAACTCATATTGTTTATTCTCCAATATTTTCAAGGGCTTACATACTGCTTGGAACGTTTAAACAAAGGACCTCGTAAAGCTATAGAGAACATGAAAGTCTTAATATTGGGGGAAAGTGTCACTTGATGTTAAAGTAGTGGGAGAGCGCCTTATGGGGAATATTTCTTGAGAGTGAAAAAAAACCCTGCGTTCTGACACCCCACTCTGTCCCGCCACCTGAGTCAAGTGACGTATAAGTACACACAACTTAGAATTTGATATCACATGGAATAATCTTGTCGGGTTTCCTGTAAGGAATCTCATGTCCTTAGAAGTGTAATCCGACAGGAATCTCCGAAACGCGCTCATAAAAAGATACATTAAAGGCTTAGCTTTTTTTATCACCCTTGTATCAAATTGTTACCTTATTTTTTTTTCCTCTCTGGAGCAACAGATGGCTCAAACCTAACCACCACAACCCACGTTACTTGTCTCATAATAATTGAGAAGAAGAAAGAATTGCTTCAATTCCTATGCCCACAGGATTTATGAGCAAGTTAATCTTTTTTAACTTCAAACTCTCTCTCTCTCTCACTCTGACACTTAAAAACTCTCCCACACTTCCTGCCAAGTAAAAATTCCTAGCAAGCTGAGGGTTCTCTTTTCTTCCAAGAATTATAATAATAATCTTGTTCTCCAACCTTATAGTAGCCTTTAGTATTAAAACACTAGTCATTAAATGCAACAATTCATTAAAAATAAATTGTCACCACGGCGGAGGGAAATGCGTGGAGGATTAAGAATATCATGCTAACATCATGATAATATCCCCACCACCATTCCCTCTCTTATGAAGAGCAAAACTCAAATTAGCCATTACTGCGGAGCAGGGACGGAAGGGCCCATTGGACTAGAACACTAGGTAATGGCTCTCCTTTCCCCATGAAGCTCTAAAATCTCCCGAATATCAAAACGAGCCTTGTTTTCATAGTCCACACATTTCCAGACAGGGAAAAGATCATGAAAAGGAGGGTCTCAAACTTGCTACGTTTGCTAATTGCAATCATGAGCCTCCTCTTGTAACTTGAACTTGGCACTTATTGTACTCTTCATGTCATACACCCTATTGGAAAGTTCCAAGCACGTGCCTTTCTTGTTATTTTCACTGGGACTCCTACTCAAACTACAGCTTTCACTCCTACATATTTCCAGTCAATGTTCCCATTCCCTTCCTCAAAGCTTCCCTCCACACAGACATTATCATTAGGACGTGAGGCCTAGCCCAATTCTACCCTCACCCAACTACTGATATAACCATTTGACCTAGCAACTGTATTGTCTGTAACAATATTATTATTACCACAACAAGCATGCCCTAGTTGTAAACAAGAGAAAATTAAATTCAAATTTTGTAAAAGGGTAAAATTTCAAAAAAACTAATTGGATTCTTTAGAAACCACGAGATTTCCCCACATTTCATTAATTACTTTCTCTTTCAATTTTCTCCACCTACCGGGAAGGAAATATCTACTACTATAGTTTCCCGGAAATTATCTTTAATTTATCCACGGGATGAGTTCCTATAAAAGAAAACAGGAAATCAGGGATGCATGAAAACTAAGTGATTAAACTGTAGGAAAAAAAAACGTGAGAGAGAGAGAGAGAGAGAGAAACGAGTCCCTTAATTGGATTGTAGGTAAAGGGAAAGTAGGGAGGAGAAAGTATGGAAACTTTAATTAGACGTAATGGGGCATTCATTTCCAACTTCTGCTACCGTAATCATTTCCAGCTTGTAATAATACAACATTTGAGGTAAAAGATACTTGAGATACTCACGGATTTTTAAATAACCATAATGGTTAGATACTATATAGAGGAAGAGATTGGAATAGAGAAGATTTTCCTCATTACTTTCACCTGTATGTGCATGGAAGGACAGGATTATTTTTTTGCAAAAAATGCATATACGAATTCCAGTGAAAGTATAGAGTTTTAGGGGAAATCCCTTTCCTATTACATAACATGAGATGAGAGAAAGTGTGAGTACGTAAGGAAGGGAGAAAGGTGAGGTGAGCGTAGAGGGAAAAAGGAGATTTGGCCAGAGTCTGGTTCAAAATAGGTAGTTTTGGGAGGGATAAAGAAGGAGAAATGTGGAAGTTAAGGTAATGTAAATGATGAAAGAGAGTAAATGAATATAATGTAGAGGTTAAGTTTGGTAGGGGTAGGTTGTTTGGGTAAGGATGGTGGGGTCGTGATGGAAGTACAATAACAGTTTCATTAAAAGTCATTGCTTTCATGGACTATGGACACTGAGGGCGTCTATTTGTAGAATCAATGAATGCTTCTTAGCTGCAATTTGTAACCCGGAGTTTGCTCATGCTTCCTCTCTCAACTGTATTATAATGATGCCCACTGTAGAGGGAAGTGAGCGATAAAGACTTATTTACGGCTGTAGTTCCTTGCCAAGACTCCTTGGTAATGCAGACCACCTTCTTCTATAAATCTACGTTGAAAAAAAAACTCTTCACAAAGCTCAAACCTTTCTTGCTTTTCTCCTCTCTTCTTTCTCTTCTCCTTCTTCTATCTAACCTTATCCTGCCTCTCCACCTTTTACTTTCTCTTGCTTTCTCTTTTTATCTCTCTCTCTCTCTCTCGTTGTTAGAGCCTAGCATTTCCCAGGGTTTTTATATGTGTGTGGTTGGGCTAGTGTGTATGAGTTTGTGTGTGTGTGTGTGTGTGTGTGTGTGTGAGTTCGTACTTATCTTTGCCAAATGTCAATCTCTAAGGATTTCCTGCATTTAAGTGCGCACTTCCGATGCACAATGAACAACCCGTGAAATTCGCCAATAACCTTTTCAAACCTCAAGCTCTACTCTCTCTTTCTCTCTCTCTCTCTCTATCTCTCCCCTTATTTTCTACTCTCTCCCTCACTCTCATCACATTCCTCTCTTTCTCTCTTTCCAGAGAAAATCCCCCATTTATTTCCCCCAGTGATTATCAATGTAATCACATCAATGCTAGAGATTACATTACTTGAAAATCTCTATCTATACCTGACCACATTATTTTTCAACACCCAAAAACTCATGTGAAGAAATTTCCAAGTGTAAATTGCAGATTCATTTTTTTTTCTTATGGAAAGGAACAACTACTGTGGAAGGGGAAATTTGCATCTAAAACACGCATCCTCCTCATATATCTCCCGTACGTTGGGGGTAATAACACTCAGAAACAGAAGATGTGATAAAATTTTGCGAATCCTTTTTTTTCTCTTGCACAAAGCACACAAGTATTTTATAATGTTCAATATATATCTACACATATCCATACTATCTATGCATATATACATATATACAAAAAAGAGTGAATTTGAGGATCAGTCACTCTAGAGATGAGAGATAAAGTCACCATTTGGCACACTGTGTAAGGGAAACTATCCCGGAGAGATGGAGGTTCCCCGATATTTCCCCCTTAGGTAAATTCTTTGGGGCTCTCTACTATTAAAAAAAAAGGAGGGTAGTAAAATCCGTTATAAATAAAAGAAACTTGTTTTTCTGGCTCCAAATCCATCGGTTTTTCTACATCTTTCCTTGGAATTTCATTGTTATTGTATGGAGATGGGAAATTATAGGAGGGGGAAGGAGAGGGAGTTTCTAAATTTTTACCAAGTAAAATTCAAAAGAATTGCTCCACATTTTCTTGCTGTTGGGGGAACGAATAGCCTTGTTTAGTAAAAAGATCACGAGCTTTATTACCATATACCATAGCTAATAGTATTTTAGAGAGAGGGGGTTGACTAAACAAGGAAAAATAGGTTTAAATATTCTCAAAGCTTGGAATCATTACTGAGAGAGGCTTATTGGAGAGAGTAGGAGAAAGTGGAGAGGAGAGGGAAAGTGTGAGAGAGAGAGAGAGTAATAATATAATCGGGATGACATAGAAGAATTTGACAGAACAGGGGTAATACTCTAACCTGAACTAATCTCATGCATTGTAAATAAGTCTATGTCAGCTGTTTATTAATGTTCTTCATGCATTAGTAATGCTCCTACACCTCCACCACCTTCCACTCAACTAACATGGAGGATGGAAAATTCTCGCCTAACATGTGACAGGACTACGGCTACGATTGGAACACCCTTGGGACTTAAGTAGAGCCACAACTCTTGGGCTTAAAGGGAGAGACAGAGAAAGGGAAAGAGAGAGAGAGAGAGAGAGAAAGAGACTTTGTGGATTCATCAGTCCTCTTCGCTTTCCTTTTGTTCTCCCTATTTATTTTCTCACTCCATAGTATTAATAGTTAGTGGTCCAACTTTCACCCTTCCCAAATCGTTAGTAAAGGTTCTTCTCTCTGTTTATTAAGAGCTCTTACTTTCTAATTTAATTCCTGTCCCCAAATACACATGTCATCCTTTTGGGGAAGATTTTCTCCTATTTTCCAAGGATTTAGTACTTCTCACTGTCCCTGTATTTTACTCTCCGGTAGTTGTGTAAGCCAGAGAGTATATAAGGTTTAATTTAGAGGAGAGAAAAGTTGGAGGTGAGAATATTTTCTGAGTGTGCTTTCTTCTTCTTCTTCTTCTTGTTCAACTGAGGAGGAGAATACTCGCCTAATAACCTCATAACTGGAGGGAGACTCTACTGTAGAGTAAATTGGTAGGGAAATAATTTTATTAGATGCTACATGGTGTTCTGAGCAAGGGAGGAGAAATTACATGTAGTTTTTGTTAGTCAAACAAATGAGTTGATGTTTAGGTTGAAGCGGAAGTAAATTAATAAGAGATGAAGTTGTGTCATTATCAAGAGGAGTCTCGTGGACTTTTTGAAAGGGAAAATAATAACAACAACTCTAAAGGGTTTTTACATATGCAAATTCCAGGACATGGAATGATGCTTTCACTTTGTATTGCTCAGCCGAGCTTTATATATATATATATTTATATATAGACGTACGTATTTACCCATCTACGGCGCAAAAGGAAAATTAAGCTTGCTCACAGTAGTCTACGGACCATGAATTGCGAGGAGAGCTCTATGTTTCAGTGTGTGGAGAAAGTTGGTGAAAGTCAAAAGATTTTTTTCCTCCCAGAGCAGATTGTTTAGATGAGATGAGTTTCTAATGGAAATGCGCAAGGAAAACGATAATAAATTGTCAGTTGTTGGCTTAAAGTGAAGATTTTGTCTCTCATTTGTTTTACTAACTCCATTTGATAACTTTATGTTACTCTTTCCACAGCTTTGGATGTAACTAAAGAGGAAATTGTATTAGAACTATAAAGGGAAATTCATCATATAAAAAAGGAGGGTATTTCAATTTTTTCCTCCCTTTTTCATAGTAGAAATAAGTACCAAGATATACTCTGGAGTATAAAAGTATAAAAAAAAAAATCAAAACTAATTTCCCCCTCAACTTTTCACTTTACCCGTTGATAACACCCCTGAAAAGTTTCTCTCAGATCAGAAGGAGAGGAGGGAGAGAGAGAGAGAGGAAAGTCACAAAGCAGAAACTTGTTAGTAACTTTTGAGATAAGCTTTTGTTCTCACCGTCACCACTTATCCTGACTTACCTTTTTCACCATGGCAGTTATCCATGGAGGCTCATGAATGTAAAATTGAATTTCCTTGAAATCCTTTGAAAATGTCTTGTATCTATGTTGTATGGGAAAATTGTGTGCGTGTGGTTGTATAGCTCGAGAAAAAGTAATAGCTCTAGCACAGTTTTACGCAGAGTCTTTTCAAGGAAATAAATACAAATTCAAAAGGGGGATGAGTCTTTTTCTCTAACTTTTTTTCCTACTGCTCCACTAAACTTGCGATGCATAAGGGAGGGGAAAAAATGTCACATATGCGCTCAAGTGCCAGGACCATATCCAGCTTTTTGACTAATCTCCACTCCCACATTTACCCCTTTATATTTAAATGGAATTCGATCCGGCTCAATTTTGACTATATTTTTCCCCTCCAGAGTTCCAACAGTTCTCAGGTATCTGAGTTACTAGAGTGTGGAGAAATTCCCCAGGTGGCCCTTTCCACATCCTTAAATCAAGGATAATATCACTCCAACATATAGGAAATAATTCAAAGGACACCTGAGAATCAAATAGAGCTATGTTTTTCTGTTGACCCCATTTGTACCATGGACGAGGTCCTCCTCATCCCTTTCTCAAGACAATTTATTTTTTTTATATATAGAAAAAAAACGTAGTTACCTCAGGTTAGCGTGGGTGTCGTACACATGAGCTAGCAAGGCTGGATCTGATGATGATGATTCTGTTGAGGTGCCGTTCTCCCCCGAAATCAGCATCACGCCCACTGTAAATTAATTCAATGATAATTTATTCACAATTTATTTTGACTATTTATTGTTCATTTTATTTACATTCATTCATTTATTTTCCCCTTCGGAGGTCCCTCCCTCTCATTTGACAAAATCATTTTTCTTCTTATAAGAAAATAAAATCATGAGAAAATTTTAGCACATTTCCCAACTAAAAATATCTACGTAGTTTTGTCACTTGGCTTGTGTACGATATGAATACATTGGCATAGGAATAGTGTGTGTGTGTGTTTTTGTATGGTTGAAAGGAGTAAATGAATCAGGCTAAAATAACAACAAGGAGAGTACAAATTGAAAATCAATGGGGGCAAGAGCCTCAGGAATCCTGATGATCTTTCAAGTGTCTGGTGCTGTCTAATTTAACTATTGTGAGCTTCTCTACAGTTTTCTCCAAAGGGGATCTTTCTCTATTCTTTGGTCTCTCCTCGACACCACGGGGCCTAGAGTAAGAGGCACCTCACTTACTTTGGATCATCCCTAAATAATTATTACCACAAACTCACATCTTCTTTCCATTATCTCTCTCCAACCACACAAAGCACCATGTCCTTGGATGGATCAAAATAGGATCCAATTTCAACCACCAACTTTAACCAGTATTCCACCAAATCCTTACAGTACACCTTCCCAACTCTCATTCTAATTCCTTTCCAATTTCTTACCTCTTTGAACCTCCTCCTCCTCAATTATTGAAATTATAGTATACTTTCTGAAGGAACAAAAGATGGGGATTTACTTTGTCATAGCTCCTTCCTCCTCTCCTCCGTACATTTAGTACTATCCCTAACTTTCTCATCCCACTCTACTTAATCGGTTCACAATCCCTGATATTTCCTACACGACCTACCTGTATTTAGGACATGAGTTTTATTTTTAACAATTTATGCACACACGTCAAGTCTCCTCCTCCTCCCACCTTTACATTTCTAGACATGAATAATTCATCTGAAGAAAAGTCACTCCCCCCCGTGTTTTTGATATTTCTACTGAAAGAGCATGTTTGAGTGGGCTAGCCATTAAATATTTACTATTTGAAAAATAAAAGCATTTACAAAAGACCAACAAGTTCCTCTCAAAACTTGAAAATGTCTATTTTTTCTATATTAAATTAGCCTTATTAGTTTAACTATAAGAAACTTCCTTCAATATATAATGTTATAGCCTCACCCACGTAAGCTACTACAGCGTAATCAAAAACTTGGGATAAGAATATAAAAGCATAGGTTTCTGGATGGAGAAGGCTAAGGTAAGATTTGTATTGTTGTACCTAAGAGAAAATTTACCAACACTCTCCTAAAATTAATTCAACTTTCCCTTTCTTACTTTCTCTTTAGCTCTCTCTATGTGTGTGTGTAACTATAAGGGGAAAAACCTTAAGAAATTTTAAAGGAATTAATTTTGAAAATTATGGAAATCTCAGCTTTTGTTTTCCTTTGGCCCCACTCTTAAACTCTCTAATTTTACAACTTTCCCACTTTTTTCCCTTCTCATAGGAATTTTAAATTCTTAAGGAAAAATTAATTTTCCCTTAATAAGTGAACATTGTTTGGAAGTGTGAGGTTGGAGGGGAACTTCTCAACTAACAAACTTTCCCCAGAAATGTCAGCTCTACATATGTTAGTGTGAAAGTTAGTTGAGAAAAATTAGGATTCTTGTTCATTTGCGCAAGTATATCATCCAAGTACAAGTTCTATTAACTTATACACCCGTTCCCGACCTAATAAAAGAGGGGAAGGGTTCAAGGATTAATTCCTGTCTGCATGTCCCTGTGGTTTGTTTCCCTATATATATATATTTTTCCAAGTGCTCAAACTTTTATTTTATAACCACAATGCTGGGGTGAGAAGTTGTGCGGGTTGGAAGTTGGGCCAAGGCTTTGAACATAAAAAAGTGTTCCTTTAATGAAATAAGAAAAACTATTTTTTTTTCTCATCCAATCATTTTCTAATGGATCATATTTTTCTGGCTAAATTCTTCGTCTCCCTCTACTGTACATTTGGCCCTGATAATTTGTTGTGATAAAAAATTATTTTTCTTATTCATTCTTCAAACACAGCGACCTAGGAGGAATGTTATTCTCTAGGGAGAAATATCCCTTACTATGAAAGAAAAAAGCATGTGGAAGGGGAGAAAGTTGTTCTCTTACTCTCCAAGCCTCCTTGATATATTGCTTATTATTTAGCAATCAAACAAATTATCTACTGTGATTCTACTTGTTCGGACTTTCTCCAAAGCTTGTTTCCCCTTTTTTACGGAATAACGTTATTTACGTTTATCCCCTGAGTTGGAGCTACACGTATGAGGAATGTTGTTCTCTAGTAGTGTTATCTTCCTTCCCCATAAGGTTTTTTCTCACAAGGAAATTTCTGTACGAGTGAGTAGGACCTATCATTAAATTTACATTACGTATATGAACATGGAGAGAAAGGAGTGTGGAGTGCTCCATGACATGACTGAGTATTTGAGCTTGATTAATTTATATTTTTGCCTCAAACTTTGACAGCTTCCTCTTAATTATAAATAGCGTGTATTGAACTTCTCTCCATTTTCCTATTTGCTTCCTATGGTCTTGCCTTGTAAATTAACTTTGAATTTTTCCACAGAAATTTGATTAATTAGAAATGGAGAATCCAACAAATGTATAAATGATTAACACGGTCTAGTTTTTTGATTACTCATTTTTTCATGTTGGTGAAAGTTGTTCGGAATAAGAAGACCAAGTAAAATTTTAAAGCGGTTAAAACTTGAGGAGCTATAGGAAAAGTTCATGTTATTTTCTTTCTTGGAAAAATGTCTAGCTTGGATTTGGTTGATTATAAGGGAATTTTCTCTCCAATGGCTGCTCCTTCATGATATTCTTACAGATGTGAGAAACAGTTTCTGTATAATTAATCATTCACAGGCTCCAGATTGGAAAGTAAATCATAAATCCATTATAAAGCTTCCGGTATATTTGCAATCTGTTCCTCGAAAAAAGAGCCGAGTTATATTTCTACAGCTGACGTTGTTGGAACAAAGAGAGGATCGGATAGTCTTGTCATTTTTGATCCCTCCAACTTTCCTCCTCGTACTTTCTCCATATTTTAAAAATGAGTATTTTAGAGGATTTGGAATTTGTTTTAACCACCTGTACTTTTATACGTAAACAAAATATGTAAAAATATGTACATTTCTTATATCGGAAAGATTGACTTTTTTAAAGGATTCTATCAAATAAGGGAAGAGTCCTAACAGAGGGCTTTCCTCCAACCTTCCAGACTTTCACATTCTCCAAAGAGAAAGTAAAAGTTGATTGATTAACAATAATGTGGGATACATTTGAATGATGTTGAAGGAAGGGATGAGATAGGAGAGTGAAAGTGCTTTCTGATTTTTCCCTATCTTAAAAATAGCATATGTGAGGAAAGTAATTTGAAGGAATGTGTAGTCAAGGGAAGAGAAAATCCTCAAATGGAACATATAGGTAAGATTGTATCTCTCAAGTACAAGGAATATTATTACTATTCAAGATGAAGGTAATTTGATTCATGGTTCTTATAGGAATATGTGAAATATCAAGTTTATAAGACTTTTTCCAAGAGTAGGTAAGTAGGGGGGAAGTATAATGGGGCTTAGTAGAAATTAGGGGGATATAGGAAGTATATAAAAGTGCTATGGTGAAAGGGGAGGATTGGGAAGGAAATCCCAGGGAAAACTCTACTCTTGAGAGCGCATATAGTTTGTGTATACATTTGTGTTGGAACTTACTTGGTGACAGAAGAACGACGAGGAGCGCCAGAAACTCAGTCATAATCCATTAAAGCTGAGAGTTCATCTGGTTCCAAGAGGTTAGCATATAAAAGAGAGAGAGAGAGAGAAGAAAAGAGGACGTGAGCGAAAGGTAGCAATGAATTATTTATTGAGAACATTCCTCAATTTTACTACTACAAAATCCAACCTATCTCCCACACACTCGTCTATATACTTTATTATTATTATTATTATCTTTATATACGTAGTAGTAAAGCGAACAATTACAGTCAAGCCTCATGCGTAAACATAGCTACATACGTATAGAGACAATCTACTAGATTTGAAAATGTCCTTGTAGAAAGCATGTGTTTAGGATTTTATCTCTCTGAAAGGGAGAGAGCGAGAACAAAGTGAGTTAGTAGTGTCTCTGTAGTGGTACAGTAAGTAGAGAGGAGGGGAAACTTTAAAAGCCACAAAGATCGATAGTGGTTCTGTCATTTAATGCTAAGTCCTCCTGCTCTCCTCCATCCTGACAACATGTCCCTAAAGTTTAACTTATTTCTCTCCAACTTTGCGAAAACCTATACAGCCGCAAATTTTAACAAGCAATTTTTCTATGTATAGATGTCATTATTATTATTATTATTATTATTTTTAGTGTAATTCACCCTACCAGAAGCAATACCAAGAAAACTTATATGTTTAAAGGCGTAAGGTAATATTGTAATGAATTTTTATACTACATAAAACATAGGGTCGGTTAAAGTGCAAAAGGGGCTAAAATTTTCGTAACGTTATGGGAAAATAAAAATTATAGCTCCTTTTGCACTTGAACCGACGATATAGGCGAGTTATATAAAAGCAGGAGGTTCTTTTTAATTTCACGGCTTTGGATTTCCCATTGATGGCATTTAACCCACAAATTACCATTCCTTACCAAAAGTCATTTTAACTTGGCCTAATGATCCTCAACATTTTTACCACCAATGACTTTTTACTAATAACTGCTAAATATTTATTAGCATTTCTTATACTCGATCTTCTTTACCACAAAATTATTAATGCTTGCAAACATTCGAGCCTGGAAAAAGTAGTTTGAGTAGTTTTTTCCTTCAAAAAGAATTGCTTATTTTAATGTCAATTTTAAATCATTCTTCAGGGTCGCCCTTCAAAAATTAAATAAGCCTAGAAATTTTTTTATACTTACCCCTAGGAGGGAAGATTGGAGTGGAAGCAATAAACTACTTTGAATTCCTTTGTAATTAAAAAAAATCATGAAATTTCTTGAAAAAATGGGTTGGGCAATTTTTATTAAATCAAAATTTTTATGAATTTGAGTAATACATAAAAGTATTTTGAGGAAATTAATGCTAATGTGTATGAAACATTGATTTATTAGTTCTACCCTTAAGATCCAGCTCAAGCGGTGTTGAAAGATTATATGAATATAGTTATAAATGAAGGGGAGAGATGTGTGTGGGTAGGGGAATAAAAAATGGGTGTATTTTATTTGACAGGGAAATTAGGAGTGGAGAGAGAAAGAGGAGAGACTAGTGCGGAAATGACACTTTTAAAAATTGATGATAGAAACTTGATAAGTCTAGAGGAATCCATGGGGAGAATCCGGGAGCATTATGAAGGAAAATGGTAACTGTTGACGTCTCAATCTGTGGACTTGGAACATGGAAAGCCAAGTGGGGTCAACACTAAGCTATCTCATTAAGGTCAAGTAACTATATATAAAGGGAAGTTATAGAGAGAGAGAGAGAGAGAGAGAGAGAGAGCCTTGTGTGACTGATGGGGGGCATGGAGAGAATGAATAATGGAAAGACTTTCACACCGATCGATTTGAATCCCTCTAAATGAGCTCTTCTCAACTATCATGCAAAATACGTTCGTGGTTTGTCAAAATCATTTCTCTCCTCTCAAATTCCAAACTCTTCCACAGAAAAAAAACTTTTTCTTCTTATCGGGGTGGGAAAAAATCCCCTCATTTTTTTAACATTTGTTTTTATCATACCCCAAAACCCTTTCCTTTTACTATATTCATAGGAATTATCTACGTAATTATAATACCCTCAAAAATTGGTAGGGGGAGGGGGCGATTTGTTTGTAAAACAAGAGAGAAAACATAAAGATCAACCTGAAACTACACCCCAGCGATTTGAACCTAGGAAAATGGATCTGTTGAAAGAATCCTCATCTTCACACCATCAATGTCCCATTTAAATTGTTTTCCTTTTGGAATGGAAATACAATAAAATGAGCCTAATCATCCCATCAAGTTTTAAGGTATTCATTCCATATAGAATAGTATTGTAAAATTTTGACATGGAAACCTTCCATGCTCGCCAATAATTGCAATAATTCCTTGTATTTTAAAATAAAATTTCCTTTGCAATTTCCCAAGTCAGAAAAATTAAATGATGGAAATAAAAAAAACAATTTTTTTGAAAACACAAAATAATAAGCAAAAGAGAGAGCAATTCCTCGGCCCATCAATTTTTACTCGTGTAATATTTTACAATGAATTTACATGTGATATAAATGTAAATACTCGTATGCATAGATGCACATACCATGTACAGCTTCACTTTCCATACAAAAACACATAATGTGTTGGTTAGACTCGAGATTTTTCCTGTACCATTAGAAAATAATCAAATCCCTAACTTTCACTTTCTCCCTACTAAAATGGACTTAAATGACTGGGGCAGAAACTGGGAGCAACTTTTTTGATGGACAATATTATCCATCCGAATGTCATGATAAACTTACTCTATACTTTTACTACCAACCCATACATAGCCATTTAATAGGATGAAAGCCTTCCTAAAATACTTGCATTTCTATATAATAGCCCATATCTAGGTTATTGTCCAAATATGTACGTCCACACTCCGGAGGAATTTCTCCCCTATAACAGGGAAAATGTGAGTGCTAAAAAGTTACACATTTATCACAATATACGTAGAATTTAATATACATGTTAGTTTTTCTCCTATATAAAACCATGTAGTGATAAATGTATGTAATGTTAATGTAAATGTATGTAAAACATGTAATGTTAAAAGGGGCCTTGAGTAATGAAATGAAGGGCTTTATTAAAAGTATTTTCCCATCCAATGTCCTTAAATCGGCAAAGTTTACATAAGTTAATGGGACATTGAAAATCTTCCAAATCCTTTTTGACTTCAATTTCAAAAGTGTCCATATTTTTTATCAACTTTCTCCCCAACTTTCCCCATCCTTATGGTTATTACACATGTGCATTTAATTTCCTCGGATTTTTTCCATGCAGTCACTCAGAATTCTATAACCTAGAAATATTTTTCTAATTATCCATTTCTATCTACTTTTAGCTCTACTATTTCCATACATTTAAACCTAATGTAAGGTTAATGCATCCCCCTCATTTTTTATTTCATTTTTCAAGGTCACATCAAAGGGTGGATTTTTTCGGAAATATCGTAAAACAAAAAACTATAACAAATACATAATAATAATAATAATAATAATAATTCGCAAAATTTCGGATTCCCAATGCTGAGAACCATTTACTATTTAGGTTGTTGAAAAACATAGAAAAGTATAGAGAGGAGGGGCTAAGGGGGAAAACATGAGAGGAGGAATGATATACAAAGACCCATTATATTTTTACAAGTGAGAGAAGAAAAAAACTAAGTAGTTGATGATAGGAATGCAATATATTCAAAAGACTTTAGTATTTATGACATATACATTTACCATATAAATGTAACTATACAAATAAACGAGATTTTTTCAACCATGGGATTGTCATATATGGAGTGGAAGAGAGAGAGAGAGAGAGAGAGAGAAAAAAAGAGGCTTGTCGGCCAAGAACGTTTGATCTTCTAATTTATGCAGGCTTTCCAAGCTTAGAACTTTGAAGGAATTTGCTCAAGCTCAAACTTCAAACGAAGCATATCGAAAAATCTTTTCCTTAAGATTTACCACCAACTTATGTAAAAGTGTACTCAAATGTACAGCATATATGTAGGTATCAAATATAGGAGAGGGCAAAGAGAGAGAGAAATAAATTTCTTAGATTTTTCTTCCCTTCCATTACATGTTATACATACATGTACATATACATAAAGACAATATATATGTAAATATAACTGGAATAAGTAAACATAGTCGTAGCTATTCATAGTGGAGAGAGTGGAGGGAGAGAGAGAGAGAGAGAGGAAATTAGATAAAAAATTGCCAGTATAAAATCATGAGAAAGTTTTTTTTTTCTTGAATACCATAAAACTCTTCTTCTTTCTCTTATAACTTGAACGTTAGACACGACTTAATTACACTAACGAACGCTGTACTTTTATAAATGGAGATAAAACATGAAAGTCCTCTCTCTCCTTTCTCTCTCATCATTGAAATCACTCAAGTTCTGACATTCCACATGTTCCTCCATCTTCTACTACATGCATATGTACATATGCACATAGACATACAAATTAGAGAGAAAAATCTCTATGAGTATGTACACGATATGCACTTATGCCTGAATAAATGGTAGTCTAGTTTTTTTCATAACGATTTATTACCACAGCTCTATGGACCATTTTCTTGGCCCGAGATGATGAAAGTAGAATGAAGTTTCAAAGTCAAATTTTTTTTACTCTCATTTTTTTTTCAACATTAGTAATATTGGACAAAAAATTTGAAACTATTTTTGAACAAATTTTGGAAAGAAATGAGAAAATAATGTTACTTTTAAAAAGCAATGAGATTTTAATTGAAGGGAAGGTTTTTACATTTTGGGCCAGATTGTTTTTTTTATAGATGACTATATTTAATGGAATTGATCTGATCCTGGAGCATTTGAACCCAGTCGTGACCAATGTTCATTTCCAAGGGTAATTTCTTGGGCAATTGGTTGAGTTGCTCTTGGAGAGAGAGACCATCCCAGTCTTCCAGAGGAATGCCCAAATGTTGGGAAGCTTCAGGGAATTTGAAAGGTGAAGCAGTGGATAAAATGTAGATGGGCTGGTTAGAATTCCTTGTTGTTCCTGGTGAATGATCCATGATAAATTTGGCATTGAAGAGAGCCAAGCCGGTGGCAGTGTGAGGACAAATCTTTTGAGAAGATAGAGAATTTCCAAAGGATTTTTTATGTGTGTGTATGTAAGAGAGAGAGAGAGAGAGAAAGAGAGAGAGAGCGAGTATTTTTGGATAAAATCCAATAATTTACATGAATTAATCGTAATAAATGAGTAGGAAATTCCCTTGACAGACTACAAATCTTACCATGTAATGGTTTTCCTCCCAGCAGTTTTTAATGGTCTTGTAGATGAGGTCCGTGTCAACGCTCATGGTGCTTTGAATAACCTTTGAAATCTCATGGACTATCTTGGCCGGAATTTCTACTGGACTAGTTTCAGCTTGGTCCATGATGGATGCGACAGTTGGACCATCCATAAAGAGTCTCAGGATCCGCTCAATATTATAAGGATTTTGAATATCCATGGCATTGGCGGGAGTTGGAGTCACTGTACCTCCTAACTCCAGGATCCCTTTTTGAAATACATTTGCCATGCAGTCATTTACATTTGTGGCGGCATGGAGCGTAATTGGGATACCCATTCGGTGGGCAATTACCCCCGCCACAAGATTTCCACCTGCTCCCGTCGGCACAATGATATTTGTAGGGGCTCCCTCCAGTAAGTAAATGTACACGTAATGTGCAATCTGTTTCAATATTTTAGTACTCTACAATAATTTTTTACACGTAGTAATTTTCCTAGAATTTTTCTCGAATTTTCTAAGGGAAATTTAAAAAAAAGTTGGCGGGAATTATTTTTTATAATTTTTGTAGGATTTTTTTTATAGATTTGGTGGGAATTTGTTTTTAAAAATTGGTGGGGATTTATTTTTTAAATTTGATGGGGATTTGCTTTTAAAAAATTTTGGCGGGAAATTTAAAAAAAATGGTTTTTGTCAAATTATGCATTAATAGGGGCTATGTATTATTTATATTTATATACATATTAGATTGCATATACGTATGTACATATGTAAAAAGTAATTTAGTACTTGGATCATGACCCGAGCCCAATTGATAGAATTGATGGAAATGAGACCATCCTGAGGGAAGCATTGCTTAATGACAATGTCCGTGTCATCGGAAGTTCCCTCCATTTGAAAAAGGTGCACATTCTTATCCAGAACTGTCAACATTTGCAATTCCTGAACTTTAGAAACTTTACCCTTTGGGAATAGGACGACAATATCCACACCTGGCCTACCCCGAACAGCATCAATAGCAGCAGGGCCAGTATCCCCAGAAGTCCCTATCTGTATTACATATAGCATCAGATCCAATAAAGGCCCTCGCACCGAGCAACAATAGTAATTATCCTTGAGTGAGCTTGGATGAGGAATGACGTTGATGACGTGTAAGATAAAATTCTCTAAAAACTTTCTCTCACAAAATTCAATGGAGAACATAGTAATAAAGAAAGTAATTTGAGAAACTACGTCTAGGAATGGGGAATTATTATTACTATGTAGGAGTAAGTGTGGAGGAGGACAAATTACCAAAATAGTCACGTGTCTTTTCCGCTTATTGACAAAGTACTCCATTAATTGGCCCACCAGAGTTAAGGCAAGATCTTTGAATGACTTGCTCCGACCATGAAATAGTTCCGCAATTTTGACAAGATTCCTGGTAGTTGCCTTGGAATTACTAGGAGCCAAGCTTGGTAATAATTCCATGGAAGATGGTTCAATTCCATATTTGATGGGTTGGATGTTGATTACTGAAGGATGAGAAAATTGAGAGTATGCACGAGCCACACAGAGCTCCAACGTCTCATCAGGAATCTCCTCTGCTCTGACGAAGAGACGAACCACCTTTGTCACAACTTGCGGGTACGTCAATTTGGCTTCACGCCATTCACCCAAAGTTTCACCCGCAATTTGGGGAATAGTTTCTGGGAAGAAGAGTCCTCCATCAGGTGCAAAGCCAGAAAACAAGGCATCTTCAAATGATAATCCACTTACACCCCCTCGAGTGCTAGTATACTTCATCTACAAGTCAATATACAGACTTTACACGCCTATTTACTCCCACATTTATCTATCTCACCGGCTCCTTTTCTCATATCCAAAATATATACTACACCCTCCACACTATAACCCTCACCAGTCCAATGCCAAATAGCCCTTTGTAAGCCCTACCTATGAGTTTTATCCACATCTACATGGGAGCATCCTCCATACTAAATTCTTCATCTCCAATTTTATTACTCCTTCCTTCCATCCCACAATCTACCTCTCCCTCCTTAGCAACGTAACCATACACGAACGAACGCACACACACTAACTAAGGCTTATCGTTTTGAAATACTAATTTCTTTTTCCATCTCTCCCCAATTTTTTTTATTATCACCCTCTGAAATTTTCAAATGCATAAAATTCACCTGATCCTTTTTCCTCTCCTATAAAAAATAATACTTGAAAAAGCTGTTACATATAAAAAAAAAAGTTACCAAACGGGAAAAATTTATTCTCCTGACACCACACAGAGTCATTAAAAAGTCTCGTTTCCAACTTGCTATCTAAAATTGATCAAACTACACGGTACTGAAGAAATTCTAAAATATGGAGGAAAAAACTGTTGGAGAAATATCTATATTTGCAAATAAAAAACTGAGAAAATCCTTAAATGACAAAAAACTAAAAGACTCATGAAAGATTTTCCCTTCGAGAAAAAAGGAAGAAGAATATCATTATTTAGTAGAATTCAGCAAAATTCCCCCCTTGTCAGCTCAAATAATGTCTATAAATGAGAAGGAAAAGCTTTTTTTTTTCTTGACGAGAAGGAGAATTTCCATGGGAAAATAATTAAGGCGTAACAATTGTTGCTGACAAATGAAATACTACACTAGATACTTTAATTGATGCGTTAATAAATTTCCAAGAATAGGTAGAAATGGAACTTTCTAATATAGAAGAGATATGAGAGAGAGAGAGAGAGAGAGAGAGAGAAATGTTTTACCGTCAGACTAGAAGGAAATTTTTTTCCACAAATAATACCGTATTATTTGAATAGTTCAAATTGGATACACTTTATATCCTCATAGAGATAGGAAACTGATGAGGAACTAAATGAGGAGATTCTTTTCCTCAAATTTGTTCCAATACGTTAGTTCGAGGTGCTAGTGTTTTAATGAGGCTCTACCAAAGGGCAGAGTCCCTGTCAGGAGTAATAATTGTCACAAGAAAGTAAAGACAATCACATTGCAAATAGCACGGTACAATATATAGTTTGGTCCACCGCCAAATCCATGATTGTGGCAACGTGGGTTGCACAATCTACCCATATAGGAAAGGGGGGTTGTCCAGTAAAGTAACATAATTTAGCATATTTTTTTTCCATGGGGGACAAAACTCACATGCACAGAGGATTTGTAGACCTTGAACTAAACACTTAGCCAAGTTCCATAGGATTTTCCAATAATGTCTATATCGTCGGGTAAAGTCCAAAAGGCGCTATAATTTTCGTAACGTTATGGGAAAAACAAAATTATAGCGCCTTTTGGACTTTACCCGACGATATATTCTTCTACACGTATGAAGACGAGAGGAAGGGAGGAAAATGTGCAACCCTGTAAATACATACGTATCGTTAGTGATCCAAAGGATTGAGAAAGACTTGCAGATGTCGTAAAAATAAATTACATTCCTAATTTACTCCGTCTGCCTGTGAGAGACTGATGCTAAAATGACTTTTAAACCTTGTTTGGTTATAGACTGGACGACTTTTCTGACTAAGTTGACATAATACGCACACACATACACACCCGTACACACAAACACACTCCCATATAAACACATGGTGGAAGATTAGGAAAATGTACTTGACACAAGCCTACAATCACATACACACACATCCAACAAGACTTCAATGTCACTTAAACTACTACATCTCTCTCTCTCTCCTTCCTCCTCCTCCATAGAATTCTCTTGTATAATAACTTTTAGGAATAAAACCTTCTCTCTCTCTCTCTCTCTCTCTCCCTTCTATCTCAGAACGTCACTAATGCTCTTTTTATCATAATCACTGATTGAGTCTAATTACATGTCAGATTATACTTGAGCCATCCTGTCCTATTTAATGCTCTTAGTATTTCTATTATTTCACCATACCATATCATTGCATGGAGGACCCTCCACAAAAACACTTGTTTTCCTTCCCTGGCTAATAACCCATAAAAGAACATTAGCTATGCATTAAATCCATGTTTTCTCTTACTTTTTTCTAAATTCCATTTTCAAAGAAATTTCTCTTTTTCCTTAGTTACCATATGGAACTCGTTTTTGTGGGTTGGAGAAATATATTTGTGGGAGTTTGAGAAGATTTTTAAAAAAAATGTTTTATGGGTATTTTGGTAAGATATTGTTGAAGGAATTTATTCATGTTTAGTTGTACATTGTGGGGGAAAGTGATTACTCATATGGTGAAAGTCAGAATTTTATGAATTTATATCAAGTCCCTACTACATGCAAGTTTAATAGCCTTTGATTTTCCAGTAGTATGTATATAGAATGTATATGTAAGGGGGAGAGGTCATTTGGGAAGAAGGATGATGTAGTGGAAGGGAGTCGTGTAGCTCATTTTCCTTGGTATTGGGGACACATTTATATGAAAGGAGAGGAGAGCATAATATAGGGAGAGTATGGGATGATGAAGAGACAAGGAGGAAGGGAAGACTTTTATGAGAACTATTCGGGGGCGGTGAAAAGCCACGAAATTAACCAATACTCCTTTTAGTAGCTACTTGTTAGCAATTGTACATTGGGGAGTTATCATTTTCTCTTGGCATTTCATACTTGCACATTATAAATAAATACGTAGCAAACATAATATGTTTGAAAGGACAGGAATTGGGAAGCTGGCCCATATGCTCATATAAGGCAAATAACATAAGAACGATCCACAATTTATATTTACTCTCTCACTTTTTATAGGACTTTCCCAAATTCCCAATGTTTGAGCCCCATGGAAGGGAACTATTTACATATATGCACCTCCTTTAGTGAGAGAGGAATATATAAATATACATAGGACTTTCTCTCAGCCCATAAGTAATTACTGGGCTGGAAGTAAATAACTACATGGTGAGCTCAATGACTAACAATGCATGGGGGGGAGGTTTGGAGTGTAATCAAGTAATATAAAGAATATAAATACATGGAAGAAAAGGAAAACCTTCCAATGAACGTTGGAATGTATCGAATGTATTAAAAATCCCGGTGGGGTGGAATAATTGTGAAACTTTGTGTAGGATAAATAATAGTAGGAATTTCCTTTATAGGTAAATTACGTGTGCTGGTTCAGCCTCAAACTTAAATGGAATTATACATTAGGTATTAATTGTGGCTTAAAAAGCTTGGGATATTTATTGAGAACTTTCCTTATGCTATTCTCTCTCTCTCTCTCTCTCTCTCTCCTTGGGAAAACCTTGGTAGTTCCTCCTGGAGTGGAGTCAAAGGACTAAAAAAAACAAAAGGAGGATTTTTTCGGGTTTAATGTATAGAGAGAGAAATATTTGAGTACTGGGAATTTTTCCAGGGAAGAACCTTTTTTTTTGTAGGGGAAAAAATGAATATTTCAAATGAAAATAAGGTTAAATTGAGGATTTTTTATTCCCTTTAGTCTATTACGCACTGAACTTTGTAGGGATTCAGGTGATATAAAAAAATATATATAAATAAAAGACGGGGACTATATGTTGGGAATTTCACGCCTCTGTTCCGCTACTGTAGACCTTGTTGTAAAGGGAACACCGCATGCATGAATATTTCCTAGTGAATTGAGAAGAGAGGAAAAATGCGACTACTATTCCTACTCCTTCTACTACAAAACTACTACACGTACGCAAAGGACCTTCCTCAGCATTACCAATCCATAATTCATAAGGTGCTTTCTCTCCCATCTCTTTCCCTCTTCCGTAGCCACCTTGTCGGGGGGAGCGTTTTTGTCCTCCAGTCCTTTTCTCTTTAATCTCTTGCGACAAACTCGTATTTACCTTGCTTTCTAGCATGTCTTCATATTTTGTTAAAATCCACGCCTACATATTTGCCATGTTGCGTACAAGGGGAGTTGAATTATTTGTCAATGCAAGTATGTGCTTCCGAGGATTTGTGGAGCAACTTGCTCCACTTTTCCTATTGAGGTCCAACTGCTGTAAACAAGGGATGGAGAGAGAGAGAGAGAGAGAGAGATGGACGGGCCCTTTTAGTTGAGCAGCAGCGTATGTGCTGTAGCTTTTATAAGTTTAAGTAATTATAAAAAGTACATGGGATCTTTATAGCATTGTCCCATATGCGAATTCTACGTATAAATGTATTTGGTCAAATTAGGGTGATATGTATATATCCTGCTTGGAATTTTCTATTGCAAGAGTTTCTAATGAAAATACTAGTGTAGTTTCCATGATTGGTACATATCAAACTGTAAAATAATTATGGGCTCTAAATGTAAGTTGTTTCTTCAATGATTCTTAATAGGCCGAACAATGATGAGGAACTTGGACCAAGTGCAAAGTTACATATATGGGGCGGAGCTATGACGGGCGCACATGCGCATGAAAATTAGTACGTGATATTTATTATTCGCATGATAAATTGACGTACTTATGAAAGATGTCGTCGGCCAAAGTACAAAAGGGGCTATAATTTTGCTTTTCCCATAACATTTCGAAAATTATAGCCCCTTTTGCACTTTAGCCCATGACATGTAGGATTAGACTTGTAAATTAATTTTCTATGTTGGAAACCGTTTCTTAGTATGCAAAATGGTATAGTTTGTGTATATTTATGTAGAGCTCTGGGGACATGTATGATTTTGGATGTTCGTAACAAGCATTTTTTTCCTAACAGTAATAATCATTTTCAATTTTTTTGATTCACAACTGTTTTCTCTGACCCGCGAGGAGTCTCAGTAGGACGAAACAACGTTGTATGCAGCTTGGTAGAGGTACTTTGGGCGATAGTCACAGTTTGTGATCCCCAAAAATGCAACCTTAAATTGTAAACGGTTTGTTTCTTTAAATTGTGTCATACAATTCAGGTAAAATTGATCTTATAATTGTCAATTTTATCCTTTACTGAGGTCACGTTTGGTAAAAACATCTTATACACAAATTTTTGTTACGAAATCTCAAACCTTAAAAAATGCTGAATTTGACATTTAATTATATTTCAAAAGTGTACATATGAAAATCAAATTTATAATGGGCAGATGTTTTTTAGCAAAAACTTATATAACTACTTTTTATAAAGAGGGTTAACACGGGAAATTGTCAATCTGTTGAAATAACGTTTGCATCTGACGTGCTTTCCTCCTGTGCGACAATGACAGGTACAGCCCCTTTTACTTACATATGAAGTTTGATAGTTCAATAGAGGAGTCAGTGGGACCGCGGGCTTAGTCGTAAAGTTTTCCTTGAGATTTGTGGTAATATTTTCAAATTTACGCAAGTATTTCCATTACATTTAAATTTCGTAATTTTAACGCTTGCTCTAATCAAAAGTTTAGAGCAGTCTTATTTCACAAGAGACTTTTAATGTCAAATTACTTCTTACTTGAACAATTTGTATGTTATCTTTGCTTTTGATGATTGAGCTTTATGACTCGTAACTATGTAAAGTTTCAATCATTTTATTTTGTTATTTCAATATTCACAGTCTTCCAAGGAACGGAGGAAGGGAAATGTTAAAATTTAGTCTGATGAGTGGATAACACTTGAAATGCTTTACTAATTAAGGGAAAGCAATAACTGTTTTGTATTGTCATCAAGCCAAGGATCTTCAACCTGCATACGTTTATGGTCTTTATTTAAATTCCCTTCCAGCTTTTTACTTCCCTATACGAGTCATGGATTGGATAGCGAGCCTCTATTTCTCGAAATATTATTATTCGAGTTGGACTCGATAAAATTCTCTCTGGCCAAACATGTCATTTTCATATAGAGTCACTACATATAAGGTAAGGTGAGAAATGATGATTGAGTGATGGAGCTAAAAACGTAGGGAGGGCTTGCATTATTTGAGCGGGCGTTTTATCTTATGCATTTATAGTAATGTGATTGTGAGATGTTAGCGGGAGGGAAGTCTCTCGTCCTATTAGCATCTTGGGAGTTGGCAGGGAGTACCATGCAAATTGCATCTCTTCATGGAATGCTCCATCGGTTATCAGCCTTAAGTATACACATTAACAACTGGGGAGTGCCAGATTTGCCTTTAGGACTCCCATGGAATTCCAATTCCCAACATGATTTCCCATCTGATCATATAACCATAGTGATTTCCAATGGTTAATACTAGCAGGAGAGCTTGGCAAGAGATATGGTATATGTAGCTTAAGACACGTAGCCCACAATAATCTGTATGGCTGGAGGATAGGAAATTCCTATTAGAGGAGTTAGATGCTCTCCTTCATGTTGAGGAGTTTCCCACTATCGTGTGGGAAACTCCGTCAAGAGTATATATTTGTGGAGAGAGGGAAAATAGACAAAGGTGAGAGGAGTGTGAGAGAGAGAGAGGGAGAGAGAGTGAAGCTCGTCGATGTGAACTGAGCTGCATTGAAATCTTAAGTCAGTGTTCTTGTCTGATGGTGATGGGGTAAGGTTGACTAGATGAATTTTAAGTAGTAGGAGGCAACATTGCGTAAGGATAGAGGATTAGGAGGAAGTAATAAATAATGTCAGGATCGGTGGGAGAAAGTGAGAGAAGGGAGAAAGCTACTCTACGGCTGAGGCTGTTGAGCTAATAAAGCGAAAGAAAAGACGATGCGACAGTTTCCAGCCACTTTGTTTTCCTTTCTGTATCCTCCGTTGTTACGGAGAAAGCGAGAGAGAAAGCGAGAGAGAGAGAGAGAGAGAGAGAGAGAAAGACAGAGAGGAAAAGAAAGGGAGAGTGTGAGTTCCAGCCTACTGGTCAGTCGAATTCCACTTAAGGAGTTGAGATTTTATCGGATTTTTCTCAAGTCAACTAACAGACCTTTATCTCCTCCTGCCACAACACAAGCATAAACTTCTATTTATTTCCTCTCGTCAAGGTAAGCCCTTTGGGTAGTCCCATCTCGAACGTCCTTCTCCCCGAAAAGTCTTCATTTCCAACACGGAAATTGCCACGGAATCGTATAAACTTTCCCCTCCACCCCGCCCTCCGACCCAATAACTTTCATTATCAAACCCACACCATATTTTCCCCAAACAAATACATAAGAGTCAGTTCGAGGTTTTGTAACACTCCAAATAATCAATACTTTCTCCTCTTGGTTTTTTCTTCTTCTTCTTCATCTTCATCTTCTTATCATTAAAATCCTTAGCTTTGTCAAAAAATTACATACTTAGAAAAAATATTTCCCACTTGAACTTTTTTATCCGATTTTATAGCTCCCGTTACATATTAAGTTTTTTCTAGAAAAATACTATGAAATCTTTAGATGTAATGGAAAGGAGAGCCAAAAGTGAGATGATTTTTGGGGGGAAAGGGTGAAAAAAGTATGAAAATTATTTGCAATTTAAATTCTCCTGAGACTTAGCTTTTGGAAAAAAGGTTGGAAAATAAACATAAACTTGGAACGCCGAGGGCATAATATGAATCTTGGGAAAGCCAGTATGGACAGAAGGAGGGCGAAAGGAAAAGCTAGTGAGATTCGAAGAGAGCTTGTAAGAGATATGTAAGTTTTAGCTTTTTAGTCTCATATATCAGTACACCCTTAACATGGAGGACAGAACATATGTCTATCCAGCACGGATGACTGTTAAAGAGTGAAGCTACTAAGTTAGGCATCTTACTATGTGTTTTCCAACATGGAGTGAGAAGCTAGAGAATGTGAAACGAGTGGACTTGGCACTCGAGTCCTCTTCCCTTCTTGCTCTCCTCGAAGAGATCAACATGATGGGTTTGAAATCCTCCTCTATCACCTCCTTGGACAGCCTCCAACTCCATAACACCATCAATGCACTATCTTTCAAATTATTCAACAATACAACCACCCGGTGGCATAATCATACGTTGGATGATGATATCCTCGTATACATATATTTTTCTCCAGCTCCCACCGCTCTCCCCCCATAAAAAAAACCTATGCTTTTATGTATGAGCCAACAAAGCATTACTCAATGAGAGCTTCTATCCCGGGGATTTTTTCTCATGCCTTTGCCAACCGCAAATCTATGTAATATCTACCCCTTTCAATACATAGAGAGCTCAAATACTTGATCTCACACCACACCATCGTCATAGGATCCCACATTGGTAATTTTCTCCTGAAAACTTTCACTTGCTTCAAGAGAAAAAAAAACTCACGGGAAAAAAAATTTTTAGCAAAAAAAAACTTGTTCGCGAAATAATGCAAACCCTAAAAATTGCTTGCTCACACTTCCATCTATAATACCCGTACATGGGAAAAGTTCTACTTATACACATGGCTTTTGCCATAAGAATTTGCACTAGGAAATTCCCATTTTTCTTCTTCTACCTCTTATAATTTTTTTCCTCCCACCATCCTCGTCTAAATGACTTTGTTCCATGAACAACATATGTGGCTACTTACTTCAAAGCAATAAGTAGCCTTCACTAAACATTTATTCCTTCAAGGCCTCAACTTTCTTACTAAAAGCTTCCAGCCTCTGTAAAGTACAATGTTATTTACTGTACCCTTCCAATATTAAATACATACTAATTTTAAAATTCTTATTCTTCCCGAAAATCCTCCCTCTTCCACAATTATTACTATACCTTTTGAGATTATTGACAAAGCTTTTTCCCATCAACAAAAAAGCATTTTCCCTTCATTGAGTTTTTATAACCTCCTCCGTAATAAAAAAAAACAAATTATTATAATAAGAGTAAGTCTCTCTCTCAATCTTACTTAGACGCATCCCCAAAGAAAAACTTTCTCCAAGGCTAAAAATCCTGGATTTTTTCTCTCAAATAACCAAGGCTTACAGAGAAAAAAGGTATATAAAATTTATGTGGACGTAATCAAAAATACTCTATTTCTATATATATATACACTCTAAACAGGGAGTAAATACTTAGGCTTTAGATACATAAATTCGGGGAAGTTTTCGAAGAAAGACGGAAGTTTATGATTTTATATATAGGGAATGTATAGGGGGGGGCCGGTTAGGACGAACATAAAGCAAAAAGGCTGGATAAATTCAAAGTGTGAGGGGTAGATAGTATAAAATGTGCGGGGAAAATGCGTTCAATCCTGACATGTACATTGTTTCCGAAGAAAAGGGAAGAAGATATGCCACGTAGGCAGGTATTTACGCCGTACATACAAAGGTAAAAAAATAATGCTGTGTGCAAAATATCCACTATATGGGTTTATATTCTATAGGAAATTCCATACGATCATGTACATATAGGAGTGTAACATTGTAACCCAGTGAAATAGAGTTTACTAGGGCTCATGCATCCATCCATAGTTCCATACAATGCAATGATAATGTTGTGGTCCTATTCTTCCCCAGAGTATGAAAAGCTCTCCTACATCCTCTCTCTCTCTCTCTCTCTCTCTCTCTCTTACCTAATACGTGATTATTGAGCGACCTCCCCTCCTCTGTCCAACTATCATTCGAAAAATGCATTATATGTGGAGGGATTTGTACACGGGGGTATTAGCGCAGAGCTTTTGTTAATGTGGAGAATTGGGGGAGATTTCCACCATAACGATCCCAGCTTGAGAATCCCAATGATACGGTTAGGAGGTCAATTGGATGGGCTTTCATCTGAGTTGAACTGTCTCGGTGGCAATCGTCTCGTTATCTTCCCCATTAGCATTAATAACAACCTTACAGATTGAATATAAAGAAATTTAATGGATTTTCATACTCTCCCACATTTCCCACTCTCTCTCCTCTCAATCCCCCAATGGTGATGAGCCAACTTGAGAACCCTTTCCTTCCTATACAAGGAACCTTCCGACTTGTTCTTCTCATAATATTTCTATAATACTACTTTCTCTCTATATGTACATGTATAAGTACACATACAAGTGAAAGGATAAACCTTGTAGAGTTGAAAGTGTTTTTGAAATTCCCGCTATCAAATTCCCTTTTAAGCTCCCACTTAGATCTGTAGGTGGGGCAAGAGATCTCCATTTTACTAATTACTGTTGACATTTGGAGCCGTGAGAAATTTGAATATAGTTTTTTTTCTCGAGAAATCCCCTTTGGAAAGGTAAGCGCTCACTTTGAGAGAGAGAGAGAGAGAGAGAGAGAGAGAGAGAAAGAGAGAGAGAGAGAGAGAGAGAGTAAAATTATTGGTGTTGAGAATGCCCAAAGAAGAGAATGAAATAGGGAAATAATCAGGGG
>JAQFXU010000394.1:0-56785 GCA_034693705.1 Spatulosminthurus flaviceps | reverse complement strand
CATGTTTTGCAAAAAAACGTTGGGGGAATTATGTCATCAAAGGCTTACGTGCGGCATAACATTTAATAATTATTAGGGTTAAATTGAATTATATTACTAGCTTTGAGTTTTTAATCAAAACCCAAGCGGATTATAATCTCAATGATCTCTATGATATTTCCGCACTGTAGAATTTTTCCTGGCGCTCCCCTTAAAATCCTCTTATAATATAGAGAAATGAATTTTCAATATTACAAAAACTGGTGTATTATGTAAAACTTTTGCTATTATTTACTATCAAAAGAATTTTACTATCAGGGATTTTTTTTGTCATAGGTCGGAAATTCAAAATATAGCACGGAATGGCTCCATTTTTAATCCCCACTTATTCTTATCACTTTAGAATCGACTCAAGTGTCAGCTTGAAGCCATTACATTTTAATTTGATAAAAACAATTCCGTTGAGATGGAAAATAAAGTGTCGTAAGAGTTGATTGATTTTCTTGTGTATAAGCTCTTTTTTCTTCTCTCTCTCTCTCTCTATCTCTCTCTTAATAAATTCAGGCTCAAGTTAATACATAGATTTGGCTAATAAAGGCAAGATGATTTTTATTACAATGCCAAAATATTCTTGTAAAATTGTTTAATGCTTTTGTTACCAAAGGCTCCTTCTTGACCTAATTTATGTAGCTTTATTATTATACAACAATTCTATATAATGTAAAATGCTTTGCGGATATTTTCCCTCACAGATTTTCCTTCCTCTTTCCAAATTTTCTCGCTCAGGTACAATACTTGTGAATTTTACCTACAAATATTTCAAGTTCCTTTTTCCTTTAGCAAAATATTTATCATGCAGAAAGTTGCTTCTTGTGGAAAGAAGCTTTTAGGGCAAACATTGTAGGGAAATGGGCAATATTCGAGTGAAGAATAAAACTTTAATAAGTAATGCCCGTAAGTAGTACTAAGGCACGCGTAAGGTAGCTACAAGAGTACACAACCTTCAATGGTACCACTAGCACTAAAATATTCAATATTTGCAATTCCCCTACATTTACATAATCTTACCTCAAATTTATTACACTCATCAAGACGGTGGTACACACGGTATAGGAACGCAGTAATAAAATTCAACTATACTCCTATCCTTGTGTACCACATCCAGTATAAGCATATAAAATACAAACCACAAGGTACTACGTAAAATGTATTCCAGGCTAGTCTATAATAACTTTGAAGTTTAAATACAAGAGCAAGAGCATGCAATCTACTGTAAGAAAAAGCCCCAGGAACGCGTAAACAAACGCCATGAATTTTACAGCATTATAGTTAGAGTATTAAAACTTATCAGGACAAAATCAATATTAAATGACATTATCTTGAAAATCTTGAAAGTTGACATAACCTTCGTCCCATAGAATGTTATTTGCTCAACTTTACAACACGAGCGTAAGATTTTAGATTTTCAAACAAAGACTGTAGCTTAGATGGAGAGAGCAAATAGAAAAAAACAGTCTGCAAATTACCTCTACGTATGTACACATACATCTGTTTACACACGCCCTGTCATTAAAATTAAATCAGTGGTTAATCAAGCTTGAGTACATGTTAAAGTAGAACCTACGCAAATAATTAATAATCTTTGTAATCTTTGGAAAGAATCTTTTGCACAGTAGTAGAGCAGGGTAGAAAATAGCAATCCACGTAGTTTATTTGTCCTACCCGTCTTATTTAACGGATGTAATAATATGTAAATAAATCTTGCTTTTGATAGCCCAGTCTACATAATACACATGTGTATTAACGCATGCATATTTGTAATTAAAGAGAGTACAGAGAAAGGGTTTAAAAAATATGAACACTTTTTCTCCAAGACGTAGCTCAGAGTAAGATTAAAAATGCAGCAGGGAAATTTTTTTCCAAGCTTCTCATTATCTTACCCGCTATTTTTTAATACTTTATAATCCCAACATAGGTTGGCCTAATTTTTCCAGCCATTTAAAGTAAAAACTGTAGGAGATATTTTATTAAAACTATTTAAAGAATATTTTTTATGCATTTTGTACCCTTGCAAAAATACAACTGCGCTGCCAAATTTTAATTAGGACAAAATTATTTATTTAACTTTGAATAAGTTCCTTATAAAAAATAAATGGCTTTTAATATTAATATAGGGCAAATATAATACCCATATTTTTAATCTAGGCGAATGTAATAATTTAAAATATCCATATTTTTAATATAGGCGAATGTAATAATTTAGAATATCCGTATTTTTAATATAAGGGATTATAATAGGACAAAAACATATAATATAGGTTGGGACACATCAAATGCAAAAATTCAATTTCCCTTAATAATGTAGGACCACATGTCCAAAAGTTTAAAAATCCAAGCGAATTACTATACCTCTTGGTCAATATGCAATGACGCAGCAAGCTATAACTTTGCCTTTATGTTCTACTTATTTCCATATGTTTTTTATGAGTCTTAAAATCTATAACAAGTTGACCTTCCTTAACTACTAAAAAGTTAACAATGTCTTTTTCACAACTCCTCTCAAAACTTTAGTAGCAAATCTAAAGTTCCTTGTCATACGCTTACAAAATCCCTTAGAAAGTTGTTAACTTGTTCATATTTTATCATCCAATCCTATTTGCAATTTAAACTTTATCCAACTCACTCAGCAGAAAAAAAATCGATTGTAAACACCGACCTTGTCACAATAGTATCCTCCCCACAACTCTACAAACTCCCCGACCAACCACATTCTACCTACCTCACTCTACATATTCAACTCCCCAAACAGGGTCAGCCATTCAAAAGACTGGGATAAGAGCCAAGAAAAAATTCTCTTTTCAGGCTATATAAAATTTCAATATTCAGGCCATACAATCCTTTAACCTTTTATTTAGAAAAGTACTGCATACTATAGCTCTGCAGCTAAAATGTATCATGCAGATTTTTTTTGTTGTCCTTATTAGAACCCAAAAATATTATATTGTTCAAAAATCACAAAAGGAGAATATATGTACAAAGTACAAAATCACATGCAGATGCATTGCCACGCAGGAACAATTGGTACCAGAGCCTAAAAATCCCTTTGTTAAAATATTGAAAACCCACATTATTTTCATTCACTCCTTTTTTATATTATTGAACGTTTGTATTCACGTTATTTTTTAAGGTTCTAACAACTGAGGTTACAATGCAGGAGAAAATAAGTAAATTTCCGTAGGAAATTCCTTTTTGGCAAGGGAAAGGAAAGAAAGGTATTAGAATCTCATTGTTATTTGGATTGAACTCAAATTTTTATGGAAGCTAAAGTTTTGGCTGAGAGAGTGAGAAAAATTGGCAATGTTTCCCTTTGGATATTTCTCCACCTCTCCTCTCATTGGAGGAGAGTTTAATAAAACAAAAGGAAGTGCTGATAAAAGAAGCTTTTAATGGGAGTTGACAAATAGGAGAGACATTGGGTGTTAGAGCATGAATAAGGAGACACATATGTGCTTCTCAACTGACCTGTAACTAATTCATTTGGATTCAAATTGTCCAAGGCAAGCATTATTCTTATGGATTTATAGCACACGGGCCTCCAACATTCAATGAGTTATTTACTTCTCACGTGTGTTCCACAAAGTGTGTATGTATCCACGCTTTTTGATCAACTCAACAAGAGCAAGTGGAGGAGTCAATGAGGAAAACGACGGGAGAGGGGAATGAATTTGTCTGACAATATATAACTAATTTAATGTTCATGTTGAGTAGAGAAGATGTAGGTAGTAGGTAGTAAGGGAAAGTGGATGAGGGAGAAAGGGAAAAAATGCTTTTCCCTCCAACTAATGAAAAGCGTCCCACAGACTAATAGCCAAGGAGGCAACTTCTAGTTAAATGTAGGTCGAAATTCTGAGGTGACACAGCATGAGATCCAAAGCATGTGGATTATTTATATCTTCACGGGGCTACACACAAAGCTTTTAACATACATACACACATTTACTAAGTTGCGCTGGGAAGGGATCGGAGAAAGCTAAAAATGTAATACGGCACAAATCTGGGGACTGAAAACCTCAAGGGATTCTCACGAGTAGTAGAGTGAGTAGGAGCAAACTGGTAGCTACTACTATGCTCTTGATTAATGATCCAAATCCCCCAAAGGTTTATGCTTGTCCAGTCACTAAGCGCTTCGTGGTACATCCTTTCTCCCCATCTCTCCATCACTTTCACCTTATAAGGAAAGGATACAAAACCAAACGAACATTTAATAGGATATGGAATTAGTAGTCCATGATCCAAAGTGACAGTTCGAACAGTCTCAATAACCATAATGTGGTTTCTCTATATAAATTTCCCCCCTAATCATTGAATCATAGAGGTGGATTTGAAAAATTTAGCTTCATTTTTAGTCATCGCAATGTACCACATGGTTGTCGGATGAACTCAAATTAATTTCCGATTATTGCGATGGTAAATTAATGGAGAAAAAAATTTACTTTTTATGCACTTTGATTTCTTCTATGCAAAAAATGAGTTAATTTTGTTTAGATTTATGAGAGTTTATATTATATTGCATTGTGGAAGGAGGGAAAATTTGAGTTTTCAAACACTAGTTCAGTGATAGAATTTTGTATTAGTATTGAGTGAACTGGTCGAAATTGAGTTTTCTTATCCTGTTATAGTTTTGCCGTTGTGTTTGTAAAAGCATTTATTTTAAAGAGTTTTCTCCATGCACTTTCTCCATGCATTTCCCTCCTACCAATTTATTCCTGATTACCTGACGAATTTCAGATAAGTAGGTTCAAAATCCCAGAGAATTCCTCCTACAATATCTAACACATTACAATTAAAGTGAATTGGATGGTGAATTATATGAGGAAAACTCATGCAATTCTCTGGAAAGCCTCGGCTTATCTGGCTGGGATGGTGCAATCCATGAAGGATGCAAGTTATTGCGCAATTTATACCATTGCATTTTCCATCCTATCTCTATTACCAAGAGCTAAATCTAAAAGGGAATGCAACTTGAGTAAGAGAACTCACTATATAGAGGGATGGGGGAATTATTTCGAGGGCAGTGCAACCGCATTTGAACACAGAGAAAAACCGCATGAGTGATAACGCTGGGGTATCAACTTTATTCCAACTTTAAAATCCTTCCTTGTCTAGAACTTACGTATATGGAGAGGCAGAGAGAGAGAGAGAGAAAGTACGGGAGAAAGCAGAAATGAAAGTACATGTTGGGGAAGATAATACAAGTTGATATGTAGTGCGTACGTGTGGAGCTTCGGCATGTACAATATATTTACATTGTTTAAGATAAGACAAGTTCGATCTATCCCCTTTTCTCTTGGAAATTGGTTTCTCAGTTTATTTGTACAGGGAGATTCCCCACAGTATTTTTTCCCTTGTAGCAGCATAGCTAGGATAGGAAGAAACGAGAACGGATAGTGAAGGAGGAGTAGGACGAACTAAGGCTGTGAGAGAAGATGCGGGTAAAAGGAACGAGCTAGTGCAGAGAAATGCCAAGAAAGGTGTAAAATCTACAGTGAAAGTGGTGAAGAAAGCATCATTATCAACATGGTGTTTCTGACTCTTCCTCTCAATACTCTACATACTCTTTTATCTAACATCAATCCAAGTCTTTTTCCAAACTCTACTTTTTTTTTCTCTCTCTCTCTCTCCACAAGGCCTATAAGCTCTCCTACACATGAAATGTATATATAGATAAAAAGATGGTCATGTGCGACGGCTGGAAAGTAAAAGAAGCCTTCTTGATGCACTATTTTCTCCTGTCTCAACAGTCTCACTCTCTCTTTCACTCAGTCACTTCGCATCACATCAAATGTTTTCCCCTCTCGATCTTTTCTGATCCTCTTTTTCTCTCATTTCACTTCACCCTTCCCATACTCCCAGGACTACTCCTTCCAGGACTTTGATAATAGCTACTGGTTTGGATCATTCTCCCAAACATGTCCATACTATGTATCTAATGCATGGAAGCTTAATGCCAAAACAGTGATATATACAGGGAGAGAAAGGGGAGAAAGTGAAAGAGCTCATCTGAAAATTCTCTCAAGTATTGGCAGCGTACTAACTAGGCTAAAACCAAACCGCACGAGTTCCCACTGTAATTTAATGTTGCCTTTCTCTCTCTCTCTCTCTACTCTGCCTGATACATTCGTTCCATCTCTACTTACATATCCCAAACCCATGGGTAATTATAGGCACCTTTAGTATGTACACATTTCCATGTATTAGAATTTACCATCTCATGGCATAAATACGTTTTAGCGAAAGCTTAGCCCTAGCCTTGATCATTTCAACTCGTATTTACACTTCCAAAGCTAATGTTTTCAATACCAGAATTTTCTATACATTTAGTAGCTCAGCCTTTGAGAATGCAATAAAAATAAGCAAAATGGAAAAAACTAAATTCGTGTGAAATTTTCCTTGTAATATTAGAAGTTAAAGATGATGTAAAATAATTAATAATTACATTCTCTGGAAATTGCCTCACTCTATTTATTTAAATATAAGTAAATATTGAAAACTCAAGCATCAAACATTTTCACACGGATCATATATCCTATACAAATTATATTCTTGTAAAATAAACTAAAGACTAGAGATTCCTAGCCATTTGGACATGTAAATGTGAGGGATGTATATTTAAAAAGGGAAAAGCCGCTGCCGAAAATTTAATTAACAGCTTCGCCTAACCATGAAGTGAAAGTACATTTAATTACTTGTCTCAAAAGAGACTTGTTCCGCAAAGTGAACTTTCCCATACGTACATATAGCAGAACTAAAATGAAAGGAACGTCCTGCTGTACAAATTTCAGTATTCTTTGTATACACAGTATAGCAATTTATGGAAAATTCTCACATTGTAAATTAAAGCTTGAAATCCATGTATTTTTACATATTTATTTTTCCAAGTATTTACCCATATTAATGTGAAGGCAGTCAAAAAGGAAAAGTGAAAATTTCCTATGCTTAACCAATATAGTAAATTAGAGAGCAGTGTACCATTCCACGCATGTATAATTCAATAAGCTCGAGTACAAGTGCAAGAGACTGCATGTGAAAAAGGATACAGCTCTCGCCGTCGTAGCAGATGAGCAAACATCTCTCCAACACAAATGTAATAATACTCGGTGACAAAATGACAACTGGCAGGATGAAAGTTGCCACTATTATAGTGCACAAAGAAACGTAGCATGTATTCTTATGTGTATAGAAGCAGAAAATTCCTCTTTTCAAACTGTGAAAAGTGGAACAAGGATTTATTTATCCCAGCTGTCCCCACAATCCCATATATATGTTCTCCCAAATATTGCATGTAGAGACAGGTAAATATCTTTTCTACATGCACTCCCATTCCTCACAGCCCAGTGCCCAACGTAGCCACTGATTTTCCTCTATAAGAGTAGTTATGTGTCAAAATTAATTAAACTGTTAGCTTGCGTCATTCCAACCATACAAAAGCATCCGATTTTAAATACTTATACGTTATACACCAACACTCAAAATGTTACTTGAAAAATCGTAGTTCTCAATACTAAGGACCTTTACGCAAAAATTATATCACCACAAAATTTTATACATGTATCACATACTTATTTATAGCATGGGAATACATAAAATTCTGTTGTTGAAAGTTGGAACTGTGGGAATTGAAAACACAATGAGTTAATTTTTCTTTCTCTCTTTTCCCATGAATACACTGACGTAGGACGACAAAAGGCATATGTTACTCACTAAAAATAAAGAATCCCATCACGATGCCATTTTCCAAAGTAAATAGCTTGAGGGTGATGGTGGGCTGGAAAATCAACAGGAGTGAGGGTACACATTCTGTATAGTTCATAAATTTCCACCAATGACTTTTTCAACTGACAAAAAAGCAATATGATACTCTCGAGTTATTATATATAAAAAAAATCCTGGCACACAACCTCCTATACATTTGTTTTCTTTATGCAGAGCAAAATATATACGCAAGTACATATGAAAAAGAAAGACGAGACGACGACTGAGCTAAATTCAATGAGGCTTAGTCTGCTCCCCTGTAACAATTCACGTAGGTCAATGGAGGTTATAAAAAATGGATAGGAAAAGTTGGCAAACCTTGTTTGACAATATGTAAGGAAAAAAGTGCCTCGTAATATACATGAACCTTGGTTTAGAATTTGAGCAAAGGATTCTTCAGACCCTTTCTTTCACTTCCCTAGAATTCATTGAAAATATGAATGCTAAAAATTATTTATGAGAACATCTATGGAAGGACTAGGAAAGTGAAAGTAGTGAAAGTACATATGAAAGTAAAAAAAATGGAAGAATAGGTAAATATACGCTAATGGAAGAGGTACAGTGAGACCACAAAGTAAGGTATTTTTTCGCTATATGCACTCATCCTATAATACTATACATTAGCTTGGGTTTCCTTTGAGAGGATTTGAGTGTAGTAGAACTGGGAGTTTGAGCAAACAAGAAGAAGCACGCAATAGAAGAGTGAGTGAGAGAGAGAGAGAGAGAGGAAAAAGAGAAAGAGAGCTCATGAAAATTTACGATGTGATGGAACACTGCTGAGACTTCGATTCTTTTTCCTCATATAGCTAGCCTTGTTTTCATAGATGCTAGGGGAGCAAGCTCATAAACAAGCAGGTTTTTAAAAAATGAGTACATTACCGGCTAAAGAACATGTAGGGAAAATGTACCATCATAATGCTTCAAAAAATGTATATCAATGGGGGTTAAAATCTCACGTGTGCATCTAAAAAAAGTATAGGGCAACAAATGTTATCCATGTTACCTGCTCCCTCAAAATGCATAATAATGTGGTGCATAGTAAGCGAGTCCACAACAAATCTCTCTCACACGTACAACCTGAGCCTTATTTCTATATATGAGGAAACTTCAAGTAAACAAATCCTACTGGACAGGTTGGTCTAAATGCATGTGTTTTATAACACAGGATTTTTTTACCATCTAAATACATGTAATTATATGTAAATTTCCGGTCCTATGATAATACATGCAAAATCCATGTATGCTTACAGTTTATATGCACAAATAACATTTTATATCTTTTTGTGTGTACGAAGAATTACTCACACATGGTCCAATGCATTTTTATGACACGTTCTGTAAATACGTTCAGTCAAATGTCCCACTTGACAGTTACTCATTTTCTCGGGTATTGCACATTTAAAATACACACGTGAAATATTAAGCTTCCTTCCGTCTCTCATTTTCACTCCTCACCATTACTATATGCACACAAGGTGTACAAATTTATACTGGGCCACACCTTTATGACAGATGGGTACGAGGAATAATCATCATTTCCGAGGATGAAGCCCACACATTTTTGAACCTTGTACTTGCATTTAAATAAGGATCAAAATATTATGGAAAAAGTTATTAAAAGCTGTTGTTACATTCCAAGCCAAAACAATATCTTTGATTTTATCACATCCTCAAGCAGTAAAACATTCGTAATAGCACGACAGTAAAAAACCACAAGTACAGTATTAAAAATAAACGTATATTTTTAATGTTATTTACCATTGCAGAACATTTGTGTGACAAAAATTTATGTAGCCACAAAAATACACCCCATTCTTGCATACATCCATGTGGATAATTTCATATGTGTATATGCACGTGAGAAAAAAATCCAGTAGATGTAATCAAAAATGTGTCGGCAATCAAGCTTGTAATCATTCAAATGGTTAATAGAGAAAGTTTTATGTATTAATGAAAGGCAGAGAGTGTGCCGTCAGCCTTTTTTATGTGGGACATTAAATTGTCATAAAAAGCACCATTCGGGAAAATGATTGTCCATTATTTCCAGAGTATTTAAAATTCAGAATGTGCACATTAATATATGCAAAAGTACGCTCTCTTCATCTGCTTCTTATTTCCTGAGAATAAAAAACGTCTGCCAACTCCCCACCATTACATTGAGAAAGAGAGAGGGAAGAGGCTCGAGAATAGCTTGTCATTAGAGCACAAATGAGTTTAAGATACGCTCAAGATAAAGAACACATGGTACGACTGAGTTGACAGTTAAAATCCCAGACAACCTTTTTCAATTTTTTTCTTCATGCTACAAAATTAATTTTATCAATGCAATGAAGAAAAAACAATGGACGTGTAAATTAAGGAAAGTTTTTCATTCAAAGCTAAAACAACAAAATTAAAAAGACTCTTTTCCAAGGGAAAAAGTCGCTGTGATTGTAAAGAATTTTTCAATTTCCCAAAGCAGAATCCTTCACTATTTGTATAAGTTTTTGTGGGAGGATTCTCAAATTTTTTTCATCTTCATTAAGCCAAACGATAATGTTATTGAAGCAAAGAAATCTAATCCAAATCACTTTCGCTCACTCGGAAAAAAATTAATTCTCATGATGACAGCGGCAGCAACAACTTGGGAAAATTAAATTTCACTAGGAAGAAAGTCTATGGACATTGAAAACAATAAAAGCAAATTAAATGCCAAGTCCATACGATTTTCCTCTATTATCATTTCAGAGACGCGTTCACATGAAAAAAAACTTGAGTTGGCGAAAGTTTGGGAAAAGTTACCATGTACGTAACTATATACGCAAATTTACCCGTTTTTCACTCCCAAGTATCTACTTATTCAGTTACTTCTTCTTTCTTATCCTTGAAGAAATTTCCTGTAGTCGAGAAAAGCGTTTTTTCTTTATAGAAGGGAAAAAGTTGGAGAACAAGAGAAAATGTCGAGGAGAGGAGAAATTTTGTGATAAAAAGACTCCTACCAGTGTGCTGACCTTTCAAGAGTAAATAATGCTTAAAGTACATACAAGAAAAAGAGAGAGAGAGAGGGAAAAAAGAGGAAATAATGCCAGAAGCCGCGCCCTTCCATTCAGACAGTCAGAGTCCTCTACTTAAAAGTAAATATCACATGAGTATCTTCCGCGTATATACACATCGTCTTTAATGTGTACTTTCTCTCCATGTGTGTGTGTTTGTGTGCGTCTCAACATACAAATTCCCGTCCAACTTACATACTCCCAATAGACAAAAAGCTCCTCCCGGAAATTTCTATTTGATGTCTACTCGGATTTGGTTATAGGAAGAATCTAAGAGAGATCCAAAGCCATAATCTCCTCTACTCCAACCATCTCAAAGTACATATCAAGTGAAAGGAGCAACCCCAACTTTCCTCAATATTCTGCATATACGCACCAGTAAATGTAATGCTCCATAAATGTAACTCTTAGAATACACTTTCAATCAAATGGAGCAAACAGGAGAATGATATTATCCTATTCACAGCCTCCCTCAATTGATATTAGTCAAAAGTACACAGAAAAGGGAAAGCCAATTTTCCCTGGAGAAAGCAGCACCCCTACATTTTGTTACACGCACATACAAGTATGTATCGACGTTACAAGAACCCATGCACTACAATTTATAGTCAGACAATGTAGCCACATGGGTTTTTAGTAATAGAGTAAAAAGCCTTACAAAAAATGACTGACGCGTCCAGTCAACTTACTCATCATTCAAGCATACCTTCACCATTGGCGTGTATCCAGATAATATGAAAACTTTGATGCTTTAGATTACATAAGTTGGATATTAGGTCTCTCTCTCTCTCTCTCCGAATCTCATTCATCTGTCCATGTGACTAAGGAGAGGAGAAAGGGAGATGGCCTAGGAAGAAAGAGGGAGACAGATCATGCAACAACAACAAGAAGAACCAGAAGAAAAAAGTGGGGCTGAAAGGGACGAGAAAATGAATCAGGAGAGACCAACCTGACTTCCCTCGCTATCTTTACCACTGCAAAGAAAAGGGAATGAAAGAGCCAGTGGAATAACAGCTGAGTTGAGCTGAGTGAGATGGATGGATAGTCTTTTTCCTTCCTCACAGCTTTTTTTATCTATAGCTACTTTCACCCAAAGGTAAACGCAAAAAATAGCCAAAGAATCATCATTGAAAATCCACCCTCTTCAAATGTGACTCACCTATATGGTATAACACCAGATAGGACGATGCACACCTATTTAAATTTTCATGCCCATGACTAGTAATGCTATGAAAGAGAAAGTAATGATCAGCCCCAATCTCACCCTCACACACTTTACAAATGTGAGGAAAAACACATATTTGAAAAGCCACATCATCATCATACATTTCCCTATGTATCCTGCTGCTTGAAATATTGACATATTTCCCAATATTTTTACTCTTCTAAAGGGTTAGTCAAAGTTAATGCATTATTTTCAGGGAGAAAGTTGATGTTCTGTCAAAGCTCTCCTTCTTCCAGAAGATCCACTGGAACTTGAGGTTACGACCAGTTGGCACCCTATGAAGGGACTTTCCCTGAGTGAGAGAGGATAGAGAAAAATTCAAAGCTAGCTACTACTGAGCATGTATAGACTATATGAAAAGAGAAAGATACCATAGCTACTTAATCCAATGAAGTGACAAGGGGATGGTGTTTTCAATAAAAAATGACACTACCTCCTTGATTCAATTACAGGGAATAGGCATCGAACCACAAGATCATTTATTGATAGGACGAGAGTGCCACACACCCATTAGTCGCACCCCATTCCTGTCATGCCGAATCACTTAAATAAGCTCTACGACAGTCACTTCCGACCCTAACTCTCTCTCTCTCTCTCACATACAGACCAAGACTCATACCCTTACAACTCATAGGAGAGAGAAAACACTTGAAAATCTTATACTCTCTTTGCTCTACTATTTATCTGACAAGGAACATTTTCGTTTCCTCTTTTTTCCCTCTCTACCATCTAATATTTTATCGATGAAACTTTCCTCACTCCTATATTCCCTTAGTGGCCTATCCTACGCACAGATAATATTTAAACACATTTCCCTAAGTATCCCGAAAATTTCCCTTAAACACTCTCAAATGATGAGGAGAAAAGGAAAAATACACTACTTTTTCCTTTATTTGGTAGAGTGTATAGGAAAAGTTTATTCTTAGAAATAGTTTTCCATCTCTCCTGAACAGATAACAAAATTCCGTTTGTTTTTTTCTATAAGGAAAAATAAATAGAAGGAAAAAAGCAACATGCAAGGTTTTCCCCGTCTTTCCTTTACTTTTGTGCAATTAACTTGCCTTTTTCTGCCATTTACTCTAATCGAGGAACGAGGGCGTATGTAGGAGAGAGAAAGGAGGGACGATGAACTTTCTCCAGGAAAATTCTCTCGTTCTAGTTAACTTCCGAGCAAAAAGAGAAACTTATTTGCAAACAAAGCACTCTGGGCTATTTAAGCGCTTATGGTGCTTAACTCCAAAGACATTCTAAGAATACTTAGTAATCAATATTTCTTAAAATCCAACTAATGAGCTGCTTCCTACATTCTCCCCTATTTGGATATTTGCAAAGTTTTCAAAGGAATCTCATTCCTTCCTCAAAACCCACTATAGTAATTACTATTTCACCCAACAAGAGAAAATCCCATGTATTTAATTTACCTCTAATGGTAATTTAATACTCTTTGCTAAAACTTGGGACTAGGCCTCGTGGTCACATATAATCGTATAACGTATGAAAAACAATCCCCTTAATGTAAAAGATTTATATTATGAAGGTATGCGCCAAGAGGGTTAGAAATTAGGGAAAGTATTTGTAGAATATTGACATTTCATTAATTATAATTTCCCTTTGTTTTTACTTTATACTTCCCCGAATTCACATATAATAAAAAGAAAGCATCTTACCCGGCGAAGTAACTCTTGGATGGTGAAGGCAATATTGTCTGTATTGGCCATAGCTGTGATTCTAGGTTGAACCATTTATTCAACTGAGGAGAAGAATTCCTCTCAAATCAGAAATATTTAAATTTATATATTTTAGGAATGATATCTTCCTATTAAAGGGAAGTGCGGTTTGGGTAGAATTTACTGCCTCCGGAGTTCCGGGCTTCTACAGCTTCTGAACTGCTTCTCTTGTTTTCTGATATTCTTCTGGTTTAAAAGATTGTCTTCTATTTTATCTCCTCCTTCCAAAGTTTCCCACAATTCAAGGTTTCTATGCTTTCTCCCAGCTTTCTCCTTGAGCTACGTTGTATTTGGAAACAGAGTATAGTGTTGGGAATTGTACATACAAGGAAGGGACTCCACGGAGAAAGCTATTCCTTAGTAAGAATGTACGCAGCAAATGTTTTTACGGAGATATAGAAAAGTATCTTGACAGGTTGGGTAGACTTGAGAGAGTGGATAGTTGTAGAATAATAGTTGGATCAAAGGACGTTACATGTGTTTGTTTTGATTTTATCTTGACAAATCTGTAGGAGCAGAGACGTACATAGGTCCTATGATAGGGGTAGGTAGGTTACTAAACGTAGAACATATGTGGTTTCGCTGTAAGAAGAAAGTAGTTGGAGCATAGGAGAACTTGTTCTTTTGTTATTGTTCTTACGTGGATCTTCCCTTTCACTAAGATTTACTTTCTCTGAGTTAGTTTTTGGGATAGAAGTTGGGGGATCCTTGATTGAACGCCTAATAGAAAGGTGATGAGACAATGTCTTTGCTCTACTTTCTCTTCCTCCTTGTATCGTCTTCTTCTCTTCCTTTACACACTTCCTCTTGAGGAAATTGATTGAGTTGACAGTAAAAGAGCGTCAAGTAATAAGAAGGTTGGATTTTCAGGTGGAGTCGACTAACTTTGGGTGAAAGTCTACTTTCACTTTATCAACAGTTTTTCTTCTGTCTTGTAGTTCTACTTGCTTGTAGCACACAGTATATAGGGAGGATGAGGAAGAAGAAGAAGAAATGGATAAAAAACTTGAAGTTTACCACAAGTTCAATATTGAAGGTTTTTACAAGTGAATGCAGTACTGGGGCATCATCTTGGTCTCAGCTGAGAGACCCACAAATTTGATTACAATATCAGCTGCGATCTATAAAGTATAGCATAGTCTTCCGAGCCACTCCTACTTTCTTATCCTTATATAGAAAACAGAGAGTGAGACACGGACACTGGGAGAACGTATAGGTAAATACAAGGGGAACCGCGGGTCTGACAAGATGTACTACCACCTTAAGTATTAGCTACTATGTATAGTAGGAAGCGAGGAGCGGAAGAAAGGAGTGAAATAAAGCTTGCTTGGGCAAAGGGATACAATCAGTTGAGTGGCTATAATATCTTTGGACGAGATTCACTCACTGAACAGACGGTTGGGCTTTAGAGAAAAGTCATTTCGTGAGAGGACCACACAAACAAGTCTGTAGGAAAAGCTCTCCGCTTGTATCTTCTTTTTGAAGTTACGTACTAGTATTTTGTGGGTATATATATGGACATGTATTTTCCCACACGTTCATTCCCCACAAAGCCTTTTTGGAAACTTTGAATAGTAGTCGTAAGAAGATAGGAAGAGGAATGAGCACCAGTAGGAATGGTAGGAGAATCTCCAGAACATATATGATGGACCGTGATGAATTTCCTACCAGTTCAAATGGTTCACCATTATTCCTAATGGAATCTATTGACAACACTAAAGTCCATACACCTACACAAAATACTCGTATTCTTTGGGCTTACTAGTCCATCTGGAGAAAGTGGTGGAGGAAATACCAAAAATACTTTCTCCTACCCACTCAACATGCCTAAAATATTGGAGTCACGACTTGGTCTCTGCCTATATAGTTCCTTTCCAATTGCAAAATTTTTTCTGTTTATAAAATATACCGCTCTGTTTTCCAATATTAGAGAGTATACTTTGAGAGTTGAGTGTAAGTTTCTCAGCTGTTGAATTTTTTTTTGAGATTAGGAAACTTCCAACTTTTTTTAATGAATCAAGCTCTAAAAATCCTACTGAATGTTTTTTCTTTTCTTCACAATTATATAAGTACTGGCTCAAGTACGGTAATAATTGATTGAGAGGAGGAATTCCCTTGACCCTTTCACACACAAAATTAGTATTGTTCCACAAAAAGTAGGAGCACTAGTGCGTTTATGGTTCTTATGGTCAGCCAGGCGGGATTTCAACGTTGAATATATATTATAGGTCAAATCTTGCTCGAATAACCTTTCATTTATTAGGATGAAAGAGGCTTTTTCTCATTAAAGGTTTTTTCTTCCTCAATCCTCTTTTCTCCAATTTTTTACACTACACGCTCACAGGGGTCAATACCGTTATTTAGGAAGTCATATAATAGTGGAGTGAATTACTATTCGGGAATAAAATGGCTCGCTCGCAATAATAATAGTCCGTATATTATACTAATTAGACTGTCCCAAAGAGTTGAAGGTTAATCCTTGTAATTTGCTTTCCCTCTTGTATTATTATTAATACTATTATTATTATTATTATAGCATTCCATATCGCTTGGAAGAAATTGTTTGGGTTCCATTCTTAACCAAAGTTCAGTATTAGTTTAGAGACTGGAGTAGTTCGATGTAATATTTATACAATAGCTATACTATTTATACACAATACAGGATTAGTGTAGGAAAGAGCAGTATAGTAGTAATCGTAGAAATTATACAAATTGCTCAAATGTCTACATGGGCAATTTCATATAGTAGTAAGCTTGAGTTCTGGAATTGAAGGGGGAAGTCAATTCAATGAGAAAATCAACTTCACCACCACGTCTATGTATTTATACAATGGAATACTCCTGCCTATGGTGAGAGGCTCCCAGTACAGCCAGGAACCATTCCTTGGCTGAGAAAACAGTAAAAAGGAGTTTTTATGGCTAAACTTGTGTCACTTTGATTGTTCACTCAAATACACCGTCCCTCCTCACTTTGGCAAATCCAGTTCGTATCAATGACATACATATGTACGTATTTACATGTACGTTTAAAAATGCATTGCATTATAGGAGACAACACTAGTTATTAGAGTCCTCATGTGGGAATTCCCACTCTGTGTACAAACTCAGAGTCGGAATTTGGGTCGTTTGGAATTATGTGATGCATCTTGTTGTTGTTGTTGTTTTTCTTGCTGCTCATGCCGGAACTGTGTAATACATATTCATGTATTTACATACATTGCACTTGAAATAGCTTCAATATTATGTGCCCCACGAAAGGTAGAGTAAGTTTTTACACATGACCGTAGGTCCTAATTGTAGCTTCATACTTGTACAATAGAATTTAAATGAGTAAAGTCTCGTAAGACGAATACCACTGAAAATAGTAGCTTGTGATTAAAAGTTTCTTTTTCTTGGGAGTTGAATCAACTTTGCTGGAATGATTTCTTTGGAAAAAATTTCTCATTCCCTTACACATTCAACAGTATAAATAGAAATGAGGTCTCGATTTTTTTGTCAAATCCTTTTGTGCAAATCCACAGAAATATCCCTTTTTTCTTCTTTATAACATTAGTCTCAAACCACCAAAATAAGATGATTTTCTATGATGAAATAGTAACAGAGTGTTGAGAGAAAAACGTTATTTTCCCTCAAACTGGCTCTTTTCTCAGACGGAGAGGGATCCTCTAATAAATATTGGCTGACACAGTTTTTTTTATGTTCAGAGGAATATCATCACACTTGAAAATAAGGGATTGTAGAGTACAAAGTTTTTTTCTTCTTTTATACAGACGTGCACATAGCGTTCATTAAAGTATCTTAGATTGTTTTACATCAGGCCAAGTGTATATAGTCAACATGTATGAGAGCCACATACAAATGAAGAGAGTACTACTTCACATAGGAAACTACATGAGTAAAAAGCTTGTTGGGATTAGTAGGAGAAGAAAAGCTACCGAGAGCTCAGTCACGTTCTCCAATTTTAATTTCTTCTTCCCGAAAAAGTCTTAGAAGAACCACAGTCTCTCACCAAGCTCCCATCCCTACTTGCATAGTATAATATATTTCTTCTTTACATATAAGAGTAACTTTTTGTTATATATAATTTTCCACAAGTAGGTCTAAAAATACTTTGGAAATATGTATAGAGATGTACATATGAGATGAAACGTTCCAGTTTTAGTAGTAGTACTAGACTAGGAAAAAGGAAACCGTCAGCACATGGTCAGTGTTAAATATCCGGTCCCAAAATGCTCTTCAAGAAGTGCTTCCAACTAATTCTCCCAGGACTCCTTCCCTCTCCTATTCTCTAATGGTTCATTAGATTTTACTCATTACTACGCTGAATAACAACTTGTTCACTTTTACTACTACTTTCACCCAGAAAAAATCAAGAGATACCACCACAGTTTCTTCAATCTTCCTATATCCCTTTCTTTTCTCTAGTAGTGTTTAAACGTTCTTCCGTAAAAATTGCAAAAATGTTACAAATTTTTGCAATAATTTTTTTTACTTTCACCAAAACTTTCTCCTTCAACTTGGCATGTAGCTAATTTTTTTAAAAGGAAAGTTTTTTTTATTTAATTTCTTTTAAAAAACTTTCCCGGATTTTTAAATTAAAAATCCTCACTCTCCACACTCGAATTTTGTGGAAGGAGTAATATATTAGGGAAATGTAGTTCCAACAGAGTCCTTTGAATATAACGCACTTTTAAAATTGCCAATGTAATATTCTACTGGAGCTTTAGGATTAGTAGCTTTCACGCTGGGAGACACACTGAAGGAAGAGTAGATTGAAGTGGGAGGGAAGTCGTGCTCGTATTTTCACATATGCAAGAGCTACACGAGAGTTAATCAATGTGGGAAGGGCATGGAGACTTGAAGAGCCACGTGTCAGAAATGATACTCGTGATGATACATCAGAGTTGAGTTGGTTCATCAGGTGCGTTTTTCCATATAATAATGCTTTGGATGAGATTCTCTCTATTCTTCTTCTGATGGGTGTCCTTTTCCTTTCGATACTTTACTTGCTTTTGTCATGCAACTTGACAGGTCCAATAACTTTACAAGCCCAAGAGTGAGAGTTGGTGTAGAAATCCGGAGTGAGAATAAATGAGAGGAAGAGACAGTAATTGGTTGAGATTAACGATGTTTTTCTAATTTCCAACTTTGTATAGACAGACAAATGAAGGGACAGGGAGAGGAAGGGGAAGAGTGAAAAGTGAGAGAAAGGGAAGGATTTTGTCAGATGATGTATCAAAACCAGGACTTTAAAACCTTTCACTGATAAACACAAATACAGCTGAGGAGAAAGTACGGAACAATAGAGAGAGAGAGAGAGAAGAGAGGATGGATAAATAATCCAGAGATTTCCTTTCTCCAATCCTTGATATTAGGTTACAGTTTTTAGTAGTAGCACAGATTTTTTGCTCTTTCGAAAATTCCCAATTTTACGAGCTCGTAAAAAATGTTAGAGGAAGGGTAATTTTTTATGTGTGTGAATGTGTGAGGACTCTACTGTGTGATAAAGAATGTGTGTAGAAATGTAGAGAAGATAGAATTTTGCGTGATTATAAAAGAGCTAAATAGTACAGTAGTTTCTATAGTGTTGTTTTTTTGTACAAGACTTATGAGAGCGAGTCAAGTCAACTGTGAGAGACAAGAGTCAGGGACATAAAAAGAGCGAGCTTAATAGTAAATGTCCGATCCTGGTAAACTCTTGCAATGTACTAAAGAATCCGTTGCCAAGCTCATGAGGCAACTTTTAACATATAGTGGGAAAGAGTGGTGGAAAGAGAAAGAGAGAGAGCCATGCGCTTTGTGAGTTGAATCACATGTACATGGAAAACTCACAGGTTGGAATATATCTATCCCTTTTAGCTTGAGCCGAATTCCCAGCTTTACCTTCTATCAACTTTGCTCTTTAGTTTGCTACGCTCATACATAGCTACATATATATCTATACATATAGCATTACATAGGATAATACAAGTAAGGGACTACCTCACAAGAGCATGAGCCTAAGTAATCATTTTTTTCTCCCTTCTCTCTCTCTCTCTCTCTCTCTCTCTCTCTTAGCTATAGTAGCACACTTCTCGGCTCCTTTCCAACTCACAGTAAATCTAGTGTATAGTACTAAAGTAATGTAATCACGTTGCATATATGCATTTCCAGAATAAAAAAATTGTCAAGGAGACCCTTGAAATAAAAAAACACAAGTTGGGAGGAAAAAAATAGAGAAAAAGCCACTGATGGAAAAGTTTACTCATTCGTATATTTTCAAGGAAATTCTACTGTTCACTTTGTGATAAGTTCAATATTGAAAAAAATATTTTTATTAGCATTTCCACTGCATACGTTCCTATATAGGAACAAAACATTATGGGTTAAGACTGTCATCATGTTGCTTTTTTGTCTCTCTCTCTCTCTCACTCCTCACACACGAATGTCAACTGACTGGGTTTTGTTGGAGGCGTCAATTTCCCATGCCATTCTCAACCCATCAGTTGCAACATGGTTGAAGGGATATATCGTGTATTTACCCTACATTTACCAGTTTTTTTATATCATTGAAATTGCAAAAGTGATGACAAAATATAAATACATTTACCTATACATTATGTACATACATATTTACTATATATTCTAGGAAATGATATGTTTTTTGGCGCATTTTATACATATATTTTGGCATATGTGAATATGAGGCTGGAAATAGCTTGTATGTACAGGGAGCACGTATGTTTTCCTCAATTTTCCACACTTAAGTGGAATAGGGAAAAATTCACGTCCTCTCACAACCAAAACCAACTAATGTGAATACTCGATTGGGCAAATACATACTTTGCAGTTGAAACCAATGTAATTTTGGAATATTTTTTTTCACGACTTGCTCCTTTAATATATAGATATAGCTATACTTATTACAAGGGAATGCCCCTTCAACACCAGAGAGCTTAGTTTTTCAATATGTAAGTAATGGGCATGTGGGAAGAAAACGCATCTGGAATTTTTGCACTACATTTAAGACATGTGTCAAGAAATTGGAAGGATCTATCTTTTGCATGTAGAAATATTTTTTTCCAAGGAACAGTTAAATGTAGACAGTTGAGAGTTCCACACACATATTTATACTCACCATGCTTTGCTAATGCTTTGTTCTCCGAATTATGTAATGTATGTTGGGGCCATAGTGTCTAGGGATATATAAAATGTTACATTCACTCAGAGTCAGGGTACAGTTGAAATAAATGTGTGCTCATGTGTAGATACATAAGGAGAGATACATGCATATTTTATAGTCTATATATAGTTGCTGGTGAGAAACAAGAAAATTGGTCCAGTCGACGTAGTTAGCAATGTCTGTATTTCAAAGCTCTAAAGCTAATAAATCAACGAGTCAGAACTGATTGTTCAATAGATTCAACAGTCTGTGAACCAAGACTTGTCCTGCGCAATAATCTAAAATGAGAGTTTCCTCCCAACAAAATTATAAAAAAAAGGATAAATACACAAAATTCCCTCTCTGTAAATATTAAATTTGTACGTTCAATATTACTCATTCTAGCATTAGTAATGGAATGTAGGGAAGAAAATGTAGTAATAAAAACAAGGAAGGATATATGTGTATAGTTATATTTACGAAATAATTTCTAAAAGGGAAACATTTCAATGAGATGATTTGAAATACTGAAGAGAATTTCACAATAGAGTGGAAGTTCATTATAAAATAGGAACTCATATTTATAAAAGTGATGGTGTATGTTGATGTATGCATATTTACATGTAGTTATATAAGAAGCTATAAAAAGGGTGAGAGGAAATTATAAAAGGGAAGAGGCCCAACGGATTTTCTTCATTATCTCACTGAGAGCAATTGTAGTTAGACGAGAGAGAGAGAGAAACAAGCATGCATCGTTGCACTTTTTCCAAGGCTGGAAATCAAACTGATGATAAGAAGCGTAAATCTAGAGAATGTTGAACCAAGGAAGCGTGCTCACACAGATTCCGGCTTCTCATGAATTTTACTCCCTCTCACTCTGAGTCAAGCCCTTTTTGTGTGTATATCTGCTCATGTTGTGATGCGACTCTCATCCCAACATTAAATACATAAGAGAAAAGAGAGACGCGTGAGTCGTGAGCAAATATACTAGTGAAATGTAATTCCTATTAACGTACTTTAATAGTATCTATGTTTTCAACGTATACATATTTATATAGAATGCTACTTGGAAGAGTAGCATTGCAATGATAGAACTTGTCCTTCATCCAACATCCCGCCAAGCAGAGTTCATTAGTCGGAGTATGTATTTTAGGTATTTGGCAAGAATGATTTCCTCGTACAAGATGTAGCTACTATAAATACATGGGATTTGTGAAGCATGTGAAAGGTAAGGTGAAGGAGTGAAAATGTCATTAACATCCAACGAGGCAGAGACACATAAGAAAATTATAAGTGTGTACAGATTACGACGGTGAATATTTTGAGCCTTTTGCAACAACTTTTCCTTCACTGCAATTATTTTTTTACCACACTAAAAATGATGGCTCAAGGTTCATATGGAAGAGAAGGAGCGGGGATTGTATAAACGAAACATGATGGAATTTGTCCAGCTCAAGGTTAAGTCTCTGGCGGGGATGGAGAGAAATGAAAGGGTAGGAAGAAAAGAATGGGAGGATGTAGGAGTAATAGGGATTTGTATAAGAATTTTTTTATATAATAGTAGAAGGTGGTAGTTGACCCATCAGGGAAATTCCAGGGGTTGTTATGGCAGATTACATGTACAATGACTATCCCACATGTCCTACTAAATCTCCTTCAATGGTTTCATAATACCTTGGGCTCCAAGTGAAGTTCCGTGTACTATTTATGTAGGTGAGGGTACGGTTATTATAGCTATAGGTAAGAGATTCCGGTTCATGGAAATGTTGGTGCATTGAGGGGGCATATGTAGCAAAATACAAGGAGAACACTATCTTTAAGGAAACTACTGGTATTCAGGTTGTGAGTTGCTGAGTCATGGAATTGGAGGAAGCCACGGGAAGAAAGCCATCAAATGTCTAGGTAAATCGTAGGACGATCGAAGAGAGGAGAGACGTGCGAAAAGTACCAAAGCTCTTTCTCTACTTTTTCTACTCCTTTTGCTAAGGAAGAAAGGTAGATACAGAGCCTTTGGAAGGAAATGCAAGTGACATTTATGTCGACACTTTTCCCAATACTTTCTCCTCCAATTCTATTTTAGACACAATGATTTTAAAGTAAAGAGTGGGGAGAAACTTCATGTGTGGAGGATAAAATGCAATAACAAAGCTTTCCAAAGTCCTATTTAACCATTCTTTTTCCCTATTAAAGAAGAAATTTTTTCACTGGTGAAAGTTGCTTTCACTCACAGACTTTCCCAAGTTAAGCGTATGTAGGAATGCTATGTTATACAGATGTAGTACAGTGTACCAATGTATCTTGATTTGCCCTAGATCTGTAATCAGTATATGTATTTAAGGCCAAACACGTGCATTTGTGTAGTTCGGGTATTAAAGACCCTATATACATGGAGAAATGCTGTGGAAATCTTCAATCTTGCAAAAAAAATGTCTATTTTAAGAACCTACTTTTCTATCTCGCAAAGATCTATTCCCAAGTCTATACGTATGCCAAGAAAAATAAGAGCTCACATTAATCCTTCTCATTTCTCATTCAACTCTCTCTCTCTCTTTCTTCTCTCCCTCCTCCTCCTTCCCTCTATCACAGACCAAAGGGGAAAGGTATTTTCCAAGCAAGATTAAAAATCATCATCTTTTTCTCATAATTTAGGAGAAAGAATTTAAGATTCCATATTTTCCTCTCTAAAGATTGGAGAAGTGTGAGAAAAAACTCGTGGACCGTAGCAATATTAAAAGTTGTGGAAACTCTCCTAGAGATAATATTTTCCAACTATTTCTACGAACATGAAAAAAAGGAAACCTTTTTGCTCTTTCACTTTTCCCTCACACTTTTCCCTGCCACTTGAAACTTTCTTTGTCGTACACAAGGACTTTTGAGTTTTCCCTTTTAAAACAATGCATGGTTGAGAGAGGACTTTCTCTCTGACATTTTCTGTCACATTTTTCCTAAACCTTTCACACAATTGTATCTTAAGCCTATTTTTATGCTGCTACTACTACAAATACATGTATAAATGTACAAATTCAGAGACAAGCACTTTAGACGTAAGTGTCTATACCCAAGAGATTTCACAATGGACTCAGGTTTTGGAGAAAAGTGGACGAAATCCTTTTAATGGTCCGTTTTTTCCCAGCAAATACTATATGCTCCATATTCCTAGAAAAAAAGTATTAAGTACCAGAGGGAAAGGAGGAGAAAGTTTCATCTTTAAATTCACATGCATACAATGCCTACTTATTTTGACGCGTTAGAAAATAATTTTGTCACATTTCCTATTCTCCTTGTACATGTAGTAAAAAAATGTGGACTTTATGTTACAAAGTTCCTCCTTTCCATTACTCCCTCTCTTCTTCCATTCACTTTGCATCTTCAGATACGCTTTCATGTGGAACTACTACTGAAGATTCAGAATGTATGTTAATGTTATGACTTTTCTAGTGTTATATGATGCACACACATGCCTCTTATTTAAGGATTTCCCATTGAAATATAAATATACTTGAGAGGGACTCGTACTGAGGAGAGGGGAAGATAAGGAGAATATTGTATTTTTATTATAAAAACACTCAGACACCTACGCAAAGGGAAAATCGATATTTTTTTGGGGGACAATGCTATATATTGTACAATGCTATTGAATACTTGTACATTAAAGAAAGGAAAGTCTCGGGTGACGATCGGTGATCATTTTCAAGTCAATGCATTTACAATGCAATCTCTTTTACTACTCCTTGTTCTTTAACTTGAGAAGTTCACTCATGCTTTGACTCCTTGTATTATTTTCCTAGAGAAAGTTCTAAAGTTTCAAATATCTTTCCAGCTTTGATATATGAAACAATTCCCAGTATTCCTCACCACTGTACCTTTGTATTGTTATTCCAGGACGTTCTTTCTACCCCCAACTCCCCACGTTTCCCAGGAAAAAAGGAACCTTTCAAATAAATAATAAGTGGCGGGTGGGAGATGGGTCTCATAACCAAAGAGTATGATTGCCTCAAGGAAAGCAAATCTTGACTCAGGGAAAGAGAGAGAGAGCAAAGAGAAAGTAAGAGAAATGAAAATATTGATGGAACAAGTAATCAGAACTAATGGTATATATACGAGAAGCTACTAAAAGAATTTTTCTTTATGTGTATTGTTCCAATATATGTGAACATCAAACTTGGGATTTTTGTCAAAAAAAGAAGAAAACAAAGTAGAGGTAGAATTGTTGTGAAAGCTCATGACAATGGTAACCACAAGAATAGGTCTCAGAAGAATATTCTAGAGGAAATCTTGATGACAACGTCAAAGTAAAGGAGAATTTTATGAGGAAAGACCAAACTAAAGCGCCCAACTGGGAGGACTTGTCGGAGGCTCCTTCTACCTCCACAAACAACAAGTCTGAGAGGTCGCCTGAGAATCATCGATGGGAATTGGTCTTGAATCAACCAGTAACTTCCTTTAAAGCCTCCTGCTATTGTTAACTCTGGTATTCACAAACTTTTACTTTCTTTCTCTTTTTTTTCTCTCTCTCTTTTCTTTCTTTGGTTAACATCCTTCCTTATATAACTTTCACTACAATTCTTCTCCCTCTTTCACTTGAAGCTCATCCACAGGATAATGACGACACCTTTCTCCTTACCAAGAAGTTTACCTGTTTCCTCTGCTCTAACTTTCCCCTTTTTAAAGACGAGCCCTTCCGTAATGCTTTCACCATAATAGCTACCACCCTTGAAAACTTGGGGTTAAAATTAAATGACAATGCGTTGATTAAGGTAAATTAACGACCGGGGAAACAAACTTTCTCCCAGGGTAGGATCCGGTTAAACAATGAAAGGAAAAGTGAAAGTGAAGGAAGTCATAAACTTTCTCCGTAATTAAATCCTATCAATCATTACGCTTTTTTAAAAACCTTGCATTACTCACCAAGGAAATCATTGTGAGGGTAAAGGGGAATAGAGGAAGTAATTTAAAGATTTAATATTCAAAGCTCCTGGGCTTTTTCCTCTTGAACAAAAATGCTTGGCTCTGTTCTCCTCAACCTGATAAGTTCTTACGATGTAAATGAGATACGAGGAGGGAGTTATCAGAGTCTTTGGGTTCTTCACCAGACACGCACACGCACACATGAAGCTTGAGAAAAAAGGTCGTGTAAAGTTACCTTTTTTCCGAGTACTTCTTATAAAAAGCATGTCCTATCGTTAAGTGCATAGTTAAAATTTAATGAAATAACTATACATTACGTAAGTAACTTTAAACCTTATATAAAAATATATGCAGAGTGTGGAACTTGCTTATTGCCATTATTGGAGTGGAATAATTCCTTTCGCGTATTTATGCCTTGCATAAATTGTCTTTCATTGCGCTCAAGTGGCAATGGCAATGATCCACACCACACAATAACACAGCCTGAGAAAAAAAGCATTTCTCGATTTTTCTCCCTTTACTCTTTTTTTTTGTCAAAGCGTCATCCAGCACATCCTTTTGCTCACACGTATTCAAAGATATTTTGGCACATATAAAAATAACAGGGAAGGAAAATATAGTGCATAGTATAAATATGTGCAAGGGTAAAAGTAAATTTGTTTCACCACATTTCAACCCTAAATTATCATTCTCCACAGAGAAAGTTTTCATGCCATTTTAACTTGACAACTTTTTGTTTGTTCCTCCCACACGTCTCCATAGTATATCCTATTTGATACAGGTCATTGTACGATTATACATAGGTGATATACATAGAGCTGTGTGTACACATTAGGAAAGGAACCTTTTGCACATGTTGTGACTCCTCCAGACTTTACGCCTTTATGGATTCCCCAGGAAAAGCCGCCTTGTATAAATATATACACAAGACGTCTCTCAATGTATGGGAGGATCCTATCTTAAACTTTTGTCTTCAGTTCATTGCATTTATGTGAAGGAAAAGAGGAAGAGGACGACGGGTTGAAATTTTTATAATATAACGAGACTTGAGCTGGAGCCAGAGCTCTGGCACAAAAGAAAAATACCAAGGAAATATAAGACCTTGATTTTTACTCTCTCTCTCTCTCTCTCTCTTCCTTTCGCAACTATAGTAAAAGTCGCCGTCATAACAAAGCTCATTGTATTTTTTTCATCGAGTGAGTATCATAAGAAGTGAAACTCATATAGTGTTCCGTTTAAAAAAGAAAAGATGCGTCCCGAAAGGACAAGATGAGAGGAGACTGGGAAGAAAATTCTAGGGAAAAGGAAGCCCAAGTGAAGGAAAAAGTAACATCCAAAATGCATTGGCCTGACGGAGACAGAGCAGTTTGGATGAAAAAGGGTCTCCTCCAGCTTTTCATTCTTTTTCAGTTTTTATTCTCCCTTTCCCTCTGTCTCTCTCTCTCTCTTTGCCTGCCAGTCTGCATCCTTCTGTATATCGTTCTCTTTAATACTTTCTCCCTTCCTCCTTTCTCTACACACTCAGAGTTAGAAATGTGTAAGAAAGTTAAACTTCCACTACATAGGACACATTGGATGTATACACCTAATTCATAACTTGGGCGGGTAAGGGTAAAAAAAAACTCTATAACTAAAGAGAGTGTGTCATGCCAACCGAGAGCAATAATACTCTTCAAAATAATGATGCGGAACATTTTTTTCAACTCAAAACTTTCCACTGTACATCAATCAAGTATTTTATCATCCTGTTCTTAGGATCCCGTCAAACTATGTACATGTACAAATATTAGGTAGAGTGGAAGGGAAAAGGAGGGAAAAATTCCAAATACTTGAACGTTTTTACTCTTCAACTTCCTATATACCTTTTTTTCCATAAGAAATATTTGAACATGTTATACAGTTAGTGAAATACCAATGGTGTGGCGGGAGGGATGGATGGATAAGGAGAGAGAGAGAGAGAGAAAAAAAGTGTAAATGCATACACGAAAGGAAACTATTTCTTCTCATCCACCGTTAGATCCTCAAATTATCCTTGTGTATCCTTTTCCACTTCTTTTTCCATGGTATATAAGTACGGATAGTGTTCCTCTTCGTAAAGCCGTCTTCAAGCTTCCGTTTCGTCTTTCTTTTCCCGCTACTCGTACTACACTTTTTCTTCAAATGCTCACACAAGCAATGAGCATATCTTTATAAAGGTACTCTTCTGGCTCAGCTTTCAACAACTTTTTCCATATAACTTTGATTTGTATTCTGAGAAATATGGAAAGGAGTAAGTCACATACATGACCTGGTCTAAAAAAATACTGCATTTCGCCATATCATTTCTGCGTATGTATATTCCATTGCATTATACGTTCAATTGGATTCAATAATAATAATTCCTAAAAAGTTATTTTATTTCTGAATTTTCTAGTTATTCTGCGTTTAATAATAATGTTTTTTCTTAGAACTACACGCGCTGACATTGAAGCGCGCTATTTCTTGGTATTCTTATTCTTGTATAAACTTGACTTATTGGAATAAATGTGATTTTTATGGAGATAAAATGTAGATGGAAATAATGTGAGATTTGTCTTGTTGAATAAGGTGAGAAAAAAGCAGGGCAAAACTCTCACTGTTTTTTCTTCGTGTATGAGTTGTTAGGGCTCCTTCAAATGAGCCTCGTTTATAATGAAGCTAAGTATGTTTAGTATAAACGCTAAGATTATTAGAAAGTTGGAAGGGCTTGAATTCAATAAACAAAAAGCTCCTAGCTCATGTATGTAAAGATTTGGAAAAAGGATCAATATGGTTGCTGAGTTACGGAGGAAATTGATAAGATGATAATGGATGAAGATGACTTTGAGAAAGTTGAGATTTGCTCATAAACTGTTATTGTTTTCAGTTGGTGAAAATAAATTTGAGGAAAGCTTGAGAGAGATGAAGAAGGAGGAGAAAGAGGAGAGGAAAGAATGAGAAGAGAAAAGTTGTGACTGTTGAAGAGTTTAATAGAAAATAGTTAAGTCGATTTTGGTCTGTAGCGAAGCGAGGGCAATCTTGAGGCTAATAACGAGAAAGGAGAAGCTTTTTGGAAGGATTTTGAGCCGACTGCGCAAACACTTAGCAGAACCATTAGTCGAGAAACTTGAGCCAATTAGTCAGGAGTGACATTGAGATGTGAAACCTTTGATTATGTCGGTTTTTAACATGCTCATACATACACGACTCTCAGCTTCCTCTCATCCTCCGTTCGTTGACAGCCTTTCCTTTCCGTCTTGCCCTCAATTCCCACTACAAAACCACGGGGTCTCTCACTCTCTGTCCTTTACTCATCAGTCTCTTCCCTTTGAGTCCTTTATAGTTCCCCACAGTTGAACTTTGCTTCATTTATTTTTTATGCTTCTCATGATTCCTCTCGTCTCTTCATCTTTCCTTATGAAAACTTATTTAAAGTAGTTTTTAGCACGAATTTGAGAACACACTTGAGTGAAAGAACTTCTCATCTGGTTTTGAATGTCGATTTTTGGAAGAGTTATTTTAAATTAGTTAAAACTGTGGAAAAGGAGAAATTTTTTTTGCTTAAATCTTCAATTTATTATGGGACCTTCATAGCCTTCTATATCTATACATTGCGTTATAAATAATGTTGGGAAATATTGTGTCACTTTGGAGGGAATAAATATAGTGGAAATGATGATCAGGTTCGAAACCAATCCATTACTGACCATTTGCAAAGACATTAATACCCAACGGACGTTCCTTATACCCGAGAATTAATGTGACATTTAATGACCCTCCCTAATTCTATTTCATCCCACAAAAGCTAACATGTACATTGAGATTGGATTTTCCAAATTCACAGCACATTTCTCTAGAATTACTACATCGCCCCCACCCCCAATATTTAGGGAAGGGGGGAGGGGAGAATTAAATTACAAAATATTTCCCAAAAACCATTGAGCGGTGTATAAGGAAAGGAGGAAGCTGTGTAAATGAGAGAAAGTGAGTGAGTGTTTCACAGGAAATGTAAGATGGGTTTGTGGACTGAATTTGAACATGAAGTTTCCCTGTAGCTTGGTTTTGTACTGCCGACAAGTATGGTGTGACGGTTATGGTGGCTTGACTTGACTAACATAAAGAAGTATATAAGTAAAGAGGAAATTTGAAACCGAACGTTGATGGGGTTGAATTAAAGCTTGAGGCAGAATGCCATAATTTACCTGAGCTAATAGGAAATCCTTGTGCTTCTCCATTTCCGTCTTTACCAGAAACTCTTGATTCACATGTCATTTACTATTTAATGTGTCCATGTGATTTCTGGAGAATTTTGGCTTTGGAACCTTGTGACTGTGCAGTGTGTAGGTCCTATTAAAACCCTTCTCATTTGGTCCTTCTACTATTTCGCTCATTATTATTACGCCACAGATATGCACTTGCTTTGGAAAGGTAGTTACGGAATATGAAAATCCACGTGATTTTTTAGGTATATACTTATGTGAACTGAAAAGGTCGGCCTTTACGTGTGTAATTCCATCCTAAAATGGGTACTCTTAGGCAATTTACTCTCTAAGTTTTCCCCAACCAAGTCATTAAGCTATGATTGGTGAGGATTTTCTAGGAAATTTTATTTCCCTTTGCCATTGCATTGCATGACTTTTGCTAGAAAATCCATCATCCTCTCAAGTTTACTTTGCAGCCGTTGCTAATTTTCGAGACTTTGATCAATATTTCAACCGCGGTTAAATGCCATTAATTTAGCAAATAATATTCTAAATGAATATACTTATTACCAGATTTTGCAACTGGAACCCTACGGATGTGGCGTTTTAGCATGTTAAATCAACGCGTACATAAATACTAAGGCTCTACCATGGGAAACTAAATATTTTGAGTAAATTCTCTTGAGCGGAGGTTAAATTTCATCATGACAAATAATTCTCGCTTGAATAGTTGATTACAAAAGTTGATGATGCAAATATTTTGTTGCAACAATTCTTCTTTTTCTCCCAATTTTGTCAAACTACAGGGTAAATTAACAGTATAGGTATTTTTAGGTAGGTTAGAAGGAATTAATTCCGTGATTTAATTTGCCTTGTAACTGTACATGTGGGCTCTGAAATATTAAATATCCGGTTGGTTGAGAGACCTTGATTGAAATGAAAATTCCGGATTTGGGTACCATGCCAAAATTGAATTGGATGGAAGTTATTTGTTTTGTGACATGTCTGGGGACTCCTCCAGTATTTTTAGCCTAGTACATACAAATCATCCAACACAAATAATGGAGAGACGCGGGGAATTATACACTTTCATTTATTTATATACATATCTGTAAATGGTGACTTTGTGGACAGAGCACATAACAGGAATAACTTCTACAATGATAAAGTATTGGAGGAAGAGCTATATGTAGACTGCGTTGACTAAAGAGTGTGGAAAAAAATTGGACCAAAAGAGCCGACGACATGGTTTGATTTAGTTAAAGCCACAAAACCATTATATCATTTTCTTTTCATCAAATGAAATATAATACAACATCATGATGAGGTTGAGTTAATCTCAAGTTAGAGAGAACAAGCTCAGTGAACCATAAATAAAATAAAAACCTAGTGAGTGAGTGAGTGAGTGCACATGCAAGTCTGCCATCATCTCATACACTCCCATCCTTTTATACTCACATAGAATAGCTCTAGCACCATACATTTTTTACAGTACAGACAATTTCTATACACATATATCTCACCAAGAAAAGACAGAGTGTAGTAGTAGATGGGGAAAAGTAAAGGGAAAAAAAATTCGGATTATTTCTCCATCGGCAATCCTTAAGCCTTGATATTGTTCCATCAGACTTTCATTTTTACTCAGCCGTCGCCACACACTCCGTAGTAGTCCTCCTTTCCACCATAGCCTGCTTCTTCTTTCTTGAAGAAACTACTCCCTTTTTTCTCTTACTACACAACAAGAGAATCCTAACTATAAGTAGTAGTTCTTCTATGGGTGGAAGTAGGAATAGTAGTTGTTCAAGAAAAATCTAATCATGGGTTTCCAACTGATCTGCACGCACACATACACATGTATCTACACATCCTACTACGTTCATATAGTAGAAAGCCAGAGAAGAAAAACAACTTAGCTCCACTTGCTCCAGCCTGTGCTTTTTCTCCTTGACTTTTTCTTTCAGCTAACCCCAATAATTTGCTCACTCGCAACGATGGATAGTTTTTTTTTCTTTCTGACTCTTTCCTATTCCTCTCTTATTGCTCCTACTACTATGTATTCCAAGAATCAGTTGAGATTCATGTAAAGCTACAAGTTGTACTATATTTCTTATGTACAGGGAGAGCTCTGAGAACGTGGAAGCCGGCAACTTTTGGGGTATACAATTTCCTATGAACAAACCCCCACGAATGATTGGTTCTTATATAAAAAGAAAAAGCTCCATCTAAGTTTTTTTTTCTCACACACCTAAACTAAAGTTACATTTTATGGAATGCATACATACTATGGTTCCTTGTGGAGATGAGCACTTCTGTATAGGGATAAGCTTATTGTTAGTACGGTACATCCTCCAAGGCTTTAAAAATATGTACTTACTTAGTACAAGTCTAAAAGTAGAGGAAAAATGCATTCCATGTCAGTATCATCCGTTGGTGAAAAATTTATATGGGAATTTATTGTATCAATAACAGCGAACTATATATTCTTGCTTCGTGGATTTATTTTGCATTTAATTGAATCAGATATGCCAAAAGGAAGACACATTTTCTTTTTATCTCCATATCCACATAAGACGTTGGATTTCCCATGCAAAAAAGTAGCGTGGTTCTAGGACCGTTTTTATTATCACCATAAATTTATATGCATACATATTATTATGCTAAATGCGAAGTATATAATATTTTAATTTCTCTTGTTAAGGCAAAGGTTAGAGTGAAATAAAAAGAAAAACCTTTTTTGGCTTCCACTTCCTCTCCCCAAGTCTTTCTCGCCTCTAATAGGAACCTCTTAATTGGATTTGCTAAGGGTGGACGATTTGAATAGAAAAGAGCGGAGAGTTTAAAATTGGTTCGAAAATTTCCAAGATAAAAATCTTAAAAGTTTAAAAGCTGCCAACTCCCTTGAGAATTCTCAAGAAGATTTTAAAAAGCTTTTCCTAACTCAACTTAATAGTATTTGTCTCTCTCTCACTCGCTCGCTCTCTCTCTCTCTTTCTCCAAGCTTTCATTCTTTCACTCCTTTCTGAGAAAGCTGTTGAAAAAAATAGAGACTTTCTTACAAGGTAATTGTATGAGAGTAATGCTTAAAGTACCTTTCAGCTCTCACCACATTTCCAGTAGGAGAAAGAGGTCTTTTTGAGAGGTAGAGGACTATTTTCCTAGAACGAAAATCCTATAGGAAAAACCTTTACATATGGGTAATTCTATTGGTATCGTGACCGCAGAGAAGAGTTTGAGCAGTGCATAGTGTACATATAGAAAAAAGAGTACAAGTGAAAATTTTCTTATACAAGAGAAATTCCACGTATTAAGGCTCATTCCCTCAACTACACATTCAAGCTTGTTACAGAGGGTTTGTGACGGGAGGTGAAATTCCTTAGGCAGAAAAAAACCAAGATAAAGTGTGTGCAAAGGATATGGATGTGAAACTCGTGGAAATAACATATAGTAGAGTAGCGGGCGGAGAAAGAAAAAAAATATGGTGAGAGTACATAAGGAGAAATCTTTCTTGAGAAATAATATACGAGGAATGGAATGATAAAGGACAAGAGTATTTGAGAGGGAGGAGGAGGAGGAGGAGATGGAAGAGAGCAACAACATAAAGGGCGAAAGAGAGAGAGAGGAAAATAAGAAGGATCATTTATCATAAAAACAAAACTTCCGTCTACTTTACAAGAAAGATGCAAGAGCCAAGGACTCCTATAGTAATCTAAAGGCCTTACAGTACGGAAGCTTTCCTCAATCTGACACGTCATATGGATTAGCAAGGAAAAGACCAGCTATTCTTTTTTCTACTATGATCTTACATACAAATACCTCTCTCCGTATATCCTCCTACATAAAAACTATATCCTAGTTACAGTCTCAACAATATTTCCCATCTTCCCTCACTCACTCAAGTCTCATTCATTTTCGTGAGAAAAGTAAAAAAAAATACACCAAACTATGCCAGACAAAATTACAATACTCGTCAGTCTGTTTGTATATAATACAGCTGCGTACATTATACGTATTTATATATATGTGACAAAATTATTTTTTACAATCTCATGCATTATTAATCTAACTGAAGTATATGTCATGATGCGGAGACAAGTCAAATTTGCTTTTTATGTTGTATTCTCCCATACATTTCATTTCCGGGGATTTTTATCATTCTCCCAAGACCCAGGCCACGAGTTTGTATTTTTTCTTATACACGTAAATCATATAAGTTTTATCCTCCCATTTTGGGAATTAGGATCGTCTTTGCACTCCATCCAGAAAAAATTAAATTACCATAATCTTTTATGGAAATGAATCGCTAGAGTTTTCTTTTTTGTTTTTGTTATATGTAAATAGTAAAAGTTGGGAATTTAAAACAATACAATATTTAAGCGAATGGGAGTGTGTATTTCTCCATCTTTGGCTTGTGAACTTTACTTTGAGGAAAACTGTATATGAATTTATAGAGAATTTTGTTTTACATTTAAAAATACGTGTATAAAGGAATTGATTTGTCGTTAGGAGAAAAAGGGGAAAAAGTGTTTAAAAAAAGCGAAGGAATAATAATGGTTAAAGTGAGGAAGAGAGAGAGAGAGAGATGAAGAAGGTACTTAGGCGTACTAAAAGCCTTAAAAATCAGTTTTTATTGTATGAAGAGGGACGGTTGATGGGAGAAAGTTTTCTCCTCATCCTGTGTACTTTCCTAATCAAAACCAATTTGCATGTAAAGATTGTAGGGGGTGAGGTTTTTTTCTCCCGTCTTTTTTTATAATAGGAGGAAGACACGAGGAGGGATGAGTGGTTGCACGTCTTGTCTAATTTAAGAGTCCCTCATCCTATTGAAATATTCATTGCTTAGAAACACATTATGACAATGATGTTTTTCTCGGATGTCTTTTTGCTTGTGGGAACATTCTATATCTTTACTAAAAGATGAAAGTGTACATATTAGCCGGAGAGGGGAAAATGGGGGAAAGTTGTCCTTTTTCCTCTATCTCTCTCTCTCACTCATTCCTTTTTTCATAGATGTATAGAAAACTAAGCTGGTGGAGATGAAAGTACATGCATGAGTTTTTTCTACCTTGGGGCAACAAGGAGGGAAAAATGGAGGAAGAAGAGAGAGAGAGAGTGAGTGAGTGAGTGACTATAAAATCTATACGGAGATAGGTGAATTGAGGACGTGCTCAGGAACTCACGTCGTTAATGCATCTTGGACGAAGCGGAAAAAGGAGAGGAGGGAGCGGATTGCTACTTTATCTCTGTCTTGTAGTTTTGGGATTAAGAAAGTATCAGGAGAGTAATGTAAGTCGAATGTAACCCGAGTGTCCTCAGTTATCATGGGACCGATTCCTGGGGTCTGCAGCTCTCAAGCACGCAGCTAATGGCGTGAATAATGGCCAATACAATAGAATAGAGCAACTCAACTGTATATGGTAACCTCCGTTGATACATTACATTCCCAAGTAATTTACGACAGCTAACGTGACCCTTTAAACCTCCAACGCTTCCAACACTATTCATTCACCTCTATCTCTCTCTCTCTCATCTACACGTTGAATCTATCCTCTTCCTATTATATTTCTATATCTATAAATACGTTTTCTGAATTATCTCCTCTCTATGCATAAACACTAGTCAAATAGGATCGGGTATCATTTTATATAGCTATATCAACAAATGATCAACGTGTCCAATGGGCGTTTGGAAAATGACTTATTTTACACAAACGGATGCCCCCGTAAATGAAATTTTTGTTTGTTTTCAAACCTGCATTGAATTTTCCATCTATTTCAATTTTTGTTAAATGTTAAGTGAGAGCCTGACAAAAACAAAATTACAAGTTATAAATTATGAATTTTTATTAGGAAATGTTCCTCTCAACTCCACATACGAAATGTCTGTTTATTTTACGTGGAAATATTCTTGAATAAAAAAATCGTTTTTAAAGGACTCAATTAAGCTCAGTGTATTTTTTTTCAACTTTATTGAAACTTTATTTAACATTTGGCAAAAAAAAGTACAATAATTTTACATAATAATAAGGGGATAAGCTCAGTGTAATTTTACGGGGACCCTTAAATAAAATTGTGGATAAAGCATTAGGACTAATCGATATATCATCAAATTTGGTAGAAAATTTAGAGAGTGAAGAGCCTTTATTTCTAGAGCTTGAATTTTGTGAGTATATGCTAAAATTTGATGATATATAAAAAAAACCAATGTATATAATCCCTTTTAATAAAACTTATTTTATGAGTGACTCTGCGTTTGGACAGGCAAAACAAGGGAAAACACTTTGAGGGAATTGAGTGAACACTGCACTGGAGAGAGAGCCAGAGGAACAAGATAGATTTGTCCATTTAATCTAACGTGTCACTCATCTTTAGTGTTATCATACATGTGTCATGAGCACATCCCGTCAACTTCCAGTTATTATAGTACCAAGTGCTGCTGCTACTACTCCAATGGCCAATAACACTATTCCTCTACAGAGAACCTCAGTCAGTAGTAGTAGTTACAAGAGATAAATTGAGACGGAAGAGAAGTATAGGCTGTAAGTTGAGTTTTCTCCTGGTTTTATTGTACCTGTCATTGGAATGAAAAATTTATTGGCTCTTTCTTCATCTGTACTCTCTCTCTCTCTCCTACTTCACAAATAATATCCTGGATCTATATATGTATTCTCATATAGACAATTATTATTCTTATAGCCTTTTCTCCCTCAAATGTACACATAGCTCCATATATAGCTCTATAACTAGCAGAAAATTGGATCATAAACATTGCTCAATTCAATGTCTTCAAAACTCCTTCCTAAAGAGTATTTCTCATTGAAAGCCAATGAAAAAGCAGTTATATGGTAAGGAAAATAAAAAGGAAATCCTCCTATAAAATAACAATTGGATTTCAAATAGAAATTATTTTCTCCTCGGTAGAGATTTCCCCGTAAGAGCCAAAAATTCTTGTCAAACTCAATAAGGATTTTATTTCTAAAGTGGAAAAATTGCTGAGAACATGCTAAAGTAAAAACATTGAATTTTCCCGGAAACGTTTTAACATCTTTTTTCTCTCATCCTCCGTTTGAAGAAACGACAATGGAAATTTCAGAATGACCGCTACTACCATGTACTACGAATGTAAAAATAACAATAAACTTAAGATTCATCGGAAGAGAGAGCATTGCATTGGTATGGGAAAGATAGAAATAGAGAGAGAGAGAGGGAAAAACTTTTTGGTCACATCTCCCAAGGGTTTAAGCAAACCGCTTTCACTTCAATGGGGATTTAGTTGAGGCAAGAAAACAACTGGACTCAAGTACTATCTATCTCTCCATGTCTATGCGTAGGAATACATATGGAGCCGTAAAGACTAGCTGGATCTTCACCAATATTAGTTTAGCAATCTACAGAGAAAAAGAGAGAGAGAGAGAAAGCTCTCTACTCTCTACTACGACTAGATTCAAGAGCAAAAGTCTGAGTCGGCAAAACTTGTATCAAATGCAATCTCTCCCTCTCTTTCCATCCACGATTCAATTCAATCAGTCAGTCATCCATGTCTAAAAGCCCAATAAACTTCCTACTTTAGGAACCCTTATGGTCGTATGTACCTTAACTTTAACTTCCCCCAATGAAAAAAATCCTTCCAGTCATTCACAAATAAAAAAAAATCCAAATCGTTTCAAGTGGTTTTTAAACTTTACCAACAAACAGTCAATCTGGTATTCAAGGCCTCATGTTGTATTTACTATTGTTGTTATATAGGAACATTTCCTAAATAAATCTGACTGATTCCCTTACAAGAACTGGGACTGAGAACTTAATTCTATGTTCATTTGTTCATACTACACCATCCAATCAACTTTCCATTTAACACCATTGTGTAAATATCTTCCATATAATCAATATAAGCAAGAATCTTATTAGGAGAGTAGTAAAAAAATGTGGGTTTATACTCTGATACATATCAGTACAGGTCTTACAAGATTAGTGTGGTTACAGTGACGTGTAGGGAAAAAGATAGGATAGTCCTTGAATTGCAACATTTTGAGGTAAAATGAGCTTTTTTATTTTGTGGTAAAACACACACGTTAAAAGTAATCATGGGCTAAGAACTTACTGTGTTAATAAAAAAAATACTTGTCAAGAACCACAATTTCCAATGAAGGAGAAATTGGTTAAGCTTTAAATGACTGAGAAGTAACACTGTAAAAGAACATGAAATTATACACGTGTATAAGTATATGGAATAAGATAGGTGTAGTAGAGTAGGATTATAAAATATAAGAAAATACGAGAAAATGCACCGTGTCTAAAGCTAATAGAGCATAAGTAAGACATGAGTGGAGGCAATTTGCGAGAGTGAGAAAACCAGAATGCATGACTCCCTCCGGCCATTGAGAAGAAGAAGGTAGCAATGAAATTCGCAAATCATTGTTATGCTCTAATCTCTATACTATACGCAAAGCTTGAGATCATCTTTGTTGGATACAAGTAAATGTTAGAATTGCAAGAGATTTCAACAAGCATTGGTGGTTCAGTGGTAGAATGCTCGCCTGCCACGCGGGCGACCCGGGTTCGATTCCCGGCCAATGCAATAATTTTTGATAGTTTTGATGACATTTTTCAAACTTTATTGCAAAGCTACAAGGAATTATTAAAGAAATCTATCAAATGAATTACACATAGTTTATTTATCCTGCTCTTACTCTGTCAACACCTAAAAGTTACATCGCAATGGGCAATATTCTGCTGAACCTCTGAGCTTGTGAGATTTATAGAGAGCTTAAAAACTCCTCTAGATTATTTACCCCCAAATATTTGAATAATGATGACAAAAATTTAATACTGACTTTATTGTGTAGGAAATTGACGCTTTTAGTATGTATGAACTTTGTTAATGCATGTGTTGGGATACATTTCAAGGGAAAAGTACTGTTTGGAGGGTTGTCAAATTGAACAACATAAGCCTTTCTGTCAAGCTTCGGGTTAATACTTTGCAATATGAATGTTTTTCAGGAATTAAATGAGCTACAATACAATGTACCTATGCGATTCACAAAGTATTATTATGAGTAAAGGGTAAAAATGGAGAAGCCAGTTAAGCTGAAGATTAATTCAAGCCCAGAAATGTAATTACAGGGCCAAAACTCATGAGGATAATTCATCATCTCGGAAGGTTTTCTATATGCAGTTGTATATTTTGAGCTGATATTGCTATTATTTCTGTATTCCAATACGAGTGATGTAATAAAGCTCCAGCATGGCTCTCTCACGCATAGAGTATGTGTACCAAAAGGTAATAATAACCAGGCCTCGGACGTGCACTTTGCATCCAGAGTCTACATCATATGTACATACATGGGCTCTTGTTGTTATCTTTTGAACATGACATGTAAAGGATGATTGTGTAGCACTCATGTGGAATGATAGCTACAGGAGCAATTATGGTCTATGCATGGATCAGTCACCTGCTGAGATTACTTTCATCATACAATTCTCTCGTATTACTGTATCAAAGCACACAACCTTCACTTTGTCATGGATTGACGCTTAAATTCCCTTCATGTACATACGCCCAAGTGTACGCCACAGTCCGGGTACAATAGCGCACGTATTTTATTATCAAGGGGGAACCTACGCATATAAAACTTCAAAGAAAGAATCTTCCTCAATTTTACCCCGTCTCTTCCACTACTGCTAAATAAAACTACCATAATAAGACCAGCTATGAGGCCGAGACTAGAGTGAAATGGTCTCTGCACATTATTTTAAGAGAAATTCAAAATTTTACAACACACATTTTCTGCTCCTGGTAAAATTCGTATGAAATTCCCCTAAAAGTACAGCAGCCCATTTATATATATGGCTTGGAGAGATGATGAGTGAGTGCATAGGAAATTGTTGACAATTTCACAGTTCAATCCAATTTATACATGAGAGAACTTATGTCCTCTCAACTGATCCCTTGCTTCCAATGAGCCAAGTTCTAATTAATTTTATCGTTCATTCTCCAAACAAAATCACACGTATGAAACGCACTTCAGTGTGTGTGCATTTTGATGTGTGTATTTGTGTTTATGTATGCACGTCTGCTGCACGTGTGGAGCTAAGCTAGTCAAGTTTGTATGTACATTTAAAGTTTTTGTTTTCTATTTGCACTGTACTTTGTCCATGTAATATGAAATGCGTACAGTTATTTGTATGTACGTAAGCCATGTGGTTGTATGTATGAGCATGTGTTTAGATAGGAAAGCAAAGGTTTTTCATAGTTTGGAAATCTGCGTTTGGGAACGTTGCATTTGCCTTTATGTAACGATGCGTAAGACGTTGCGTTCATCCTTTGCCGTTTGCATTGCGGTCTGCGTCTACAACAGCTTTAATGTACGTGTTTTATCTCTCATCGGAGCGGATTCGCTTTACCTCTCCTTCTCTCTATGTCCTCCGAACCCGCCTTATCTCTCGGAAGGCAAACAACCCTTGTAGGCAAAGGTGGCCAGACCGAATCGGTGATAGTAGGGATATGATGTGTTATCTTGTCGTAAACAACCAACGTACGAGTCCCAGTTCGAATATATAGCAAGACACTACGACACCAAAATTAATTTTCCTTCTACAACACAAACACACACACACACACACTTACACACGCATTCGTATATCTACAAGACTTGGGGTTCGGTGATCTGTCTAGATTTCCCAGCTGATATTATTTTAGGCTACTGCAACTTCCATTACAGTGCCCGTAAGAGACTACCCGCGTTAGACTAACGTTCGTGGATTCTATTTTTAGGATTTTAATATTAATATACGTATATAAAAAGATAAATATAATTATATTACGTACATATACATATATTTATCTTTGTGTAAAAGCTATGGCAGGGAAAACACTCTCAGGGTTGACAAAGTATTTTTTTGCATCCTAAAATGCATTGTGCAAATAACATTGTTGAGGATGTGGGTGGAAACGCAGATGCTTTTATTCTAAATGCGTTTCTATGTACCAAGATGACATATTATGTACATATTTGCATTGCATTAACAACATTGTGCTGGTAGTCCGACTGGTAAGAAATGGAGAGCTACACAATCCATGCATTTCCTTTGCTTTTTGAAACTTCAGTTACGTGTAGGACAAGCTCAAGGAATATTGCGTGTGTATGTCTTTGCACTTTGCCCACGAGCATGTTAATTTAAAGTGGTTAACTCACGAGCCATTTAGTACTTGTAGTGATAAGGGATTTGATCATTCCCACGGCCTGCCGAGAATGACATAATAACTGGAAATTTAAAAATTGACGGTGATATAGTTCCTGGGCGATAAAAAATCATACTTGTAAATATTTTGGATCATTGAAATTAACATTACAACACTTCACATTTCCAAAACGAAGAAAAATTTTGAAAGCAATGGAAGATTTCATTTTTTATTTCACATGAGGGAACTGAGAAAGTTCTGAGAAAGTTAGAGAATTATCAAAAATAGTTTCCTGTTTTCAAATGACATTCATTTCTCTCTGAAAACCGGAAATCAAGATTTTGATTCGTTCTCTTTCCCCCAAAACATTGATAAAATCTACCTTGGAATAATAACAAGCCAGTTGTCAAATACATTATTATGTAGCTTAAACTTATGCAATAGGATTTTCATCTTTCTTTTGACTTTCACTATGGCAGTTCGATTTCCGGTGAAGTCCGTTATATGTAGAAGATCTAGCAAAGCAGTCTGAATCTTGAAGAGTGATCATAGTTGATAGAGGGAAAGTTGATGAGTTGCTGGTAAAGTTAAGGGGGAAAGGGGGAAGTTGATTGAGTATCCTGAAATGAGAGAGGTGGGCGGAGTAAAGTAAAAGGAAGTACAGGCTTCTCTTCTTCCTTTACGTGATAAAAGATAACATTGAGAGGTAGACAAAACAATGTACTCGACAACTTCCCATGTATTTTACAATCTACCTTTTTATTACAACCATCCAGTTATTTCTATGCATAATAAATACATACGTAGTAGATACATCTGTTCATAGAAAATCTGTAAGAGAAGATACAAAATTCTCTATATCTTTCCCCCTACTATAAACTCAGACTCAACTCAAGTGTTATTTTGCCTCAAGAAATGATTCAAGTAGAAACTATAGACATTTAAGCATTACCACCTAAACCAAATGCTCAATCCCTTCCATATAGTTGTAGTAAATCCAATAGATTGCTTATATAGTAAGAAAAATAAGGAAGAAAAGTATAGACTTTCATGCCTGGGCACATATACGTCCGTGCTCTATCCACCGCCTCGAGTTAACTTCTTCCTCTATTTCCTTCATTTCCCTTCAATCCCGTCCACAAGCACAAGTAGCAAAAAAAGAAGTAGAAAAAGAGGGAAAACTCGAGCCAAAATAACAGACATAAGAAAAAATACACATTAACTCTTATACACCAAGCTAAAATTATAGAGATAACCTCCTATGGTTCTATAAAAGAGAAAGTTATTCCATGTACTTAAATGTACATATGCATTAAAGCCTATACATTTACCCCAAATAAGAATATATTTTACACTCGAACCTACGTATATTCTTCAACGACTCCAACTCCTGGCATTTACAGTACATAAACTCATCCAGTGTGTCAAGATACGTTATAAAGACTGGAATCTAATCATTCCTTCAGGCAATATCCTTCCTTTCATCGATCCATTCCCAAACTGTCTACAGTTGTTATGTTACTTGGGCCAAAAAAATAGCGGCTGAATGCAAACAATTGTATTTCGACATGTTCTAGATTTAAAAGTACGACATATACAAATCAAGGGAAATGGAAGGAATGGAATCCCTGAATCGGAACTAAAGTGTCAACGAGGATATATTCAATGGCTGAAAGAAACTATACACACAAGTATCTGTGCATGCGAAAACCCAATAACAATCTCATCGTAACTTACTCCAGTTTTTTCTAATCATTTGACTTTCATGCTTTAAAATGGAATAGAGATTCAGACCATTTAATTTAATTTGAAATTGAATGTATAGGGGAAGAACAAATATCAGGGGAGGAAAAACCTTTGAAAAATATTAGAGGATGTAAAAAGCATCTGTTTTACGGAGCCTTTAACTGATGTTTTCAACTTGTTGTAAATGAGTGGAGATAAGTTTATTGCAAATAATATTTCCGGCCTGGTAATTTTCATGGTTGTTTAATATACTACAGAAAATCCTTGGCTATTTAAGAGTCGAAGATCATAGAAGGGGGAGACTCCATTTAATATCATCTCCATATAAAATCCCCCTATTTACAAATTCCATGTATTGTGTTTCTCAGAATATAGAGACACCTCTAGCACATAATAATTGACTTGAAGAATAGGACGAGTGACTCCCCTCAAATGGATCCAAAACCCAGAGTCGTTTAGTGCGTAAGTAGTAGAGAGAGAGAGATGAGGAAGAAGAAAGCACTTTCTCTCCCCGCACTAACTCTCTCTCTCTCTCTCTCTGAGTGTACACGTTGTTGGAGAAAGTGGATAAATGTGCGTTGAGAAAATTAAATTGAATTCAACCTCACCCTTTCATGACAGGAAAATTCAATGAAAGAACTTAGGGGTTCTGAATTCTGACAGTTCCAACTCAAGTGGAAAACTGACAATGGAGGAAAAAAGGAGCTTCTTTCCAACATACACAATGCTCTTTCCATCCTCCCTCCACGTATATCCACCTATACGTGGAACATGTAAGCATAGTACACTATTCCAGTCAAAGTATAATTCTTGGCAAATTCACCAGAACCAGAAACTTTTTCCCAAAGAGCGAGATACATCTCAGATTCAATTCCCATTCGATTACCATCATTTCTTAGTAGTAGGACTAAACCTATACTTTTATACCTCCGTTCCCTCCACCAATTCCTCCCAACCCACCCTTAAAATTTCCCAACAGTAAATATCATATGGTTGAAGAAGGCAGAAGATAGCCGAATTTTAAAACGCGTGTAGAAAAAGATGAGTAAAAAAAGCCTCCTCAAAAACGGAAAACAATATTATTATCGAGGGAGAAGATCTATAGTGACTGGATTTGATATAAAAATCCGAGCAATATATTCCATCCAATAATTGTTAGGACTGAGCTTGACATGACAATATGAGCTTGACTTGAGCTTGTTGAATTTAAAAAAAAAAGAAAAGGAGAAAGAAGGGAAGAGGAAATAGAAAAAATTCCTGACCTTGTCACGTAAAAGAAGTCTGACACGTGCCGCTTGTTCTCCAAATCGTTGAAGAGCAACTTCCAATTCCATGCATCTTTCCTGCCAATCCAGACAACTGACGTGGGGTAGAGAATCCCGGACGGTTACAATTGAATTCACATGAAATCCTTCCACGACACTCCGACTTGAACCCATACTTGCCATATGATGCCCCTGGGTCAATAAAGAGCAGTGGCTGGACACTGATGCCCCCGCACCCACAAATGGAGGTAAAGATGCTGAGGAATTATTTCCTATGTATTTATTCCAAGCCAAGATTTAAAATAAAATTCAAATCCCATCCCTTTTACAAGCAGAACTTACAAGCAGGAGCATCAAAAGGATAGCAATGGCGATCATATATAAAGAAAACATGTAAAAAAAGGCTTTAAAAAATGGGATGAAAAAAGAAGCGAGGAGCTTTCATAAGTGATCATTCCCACCTGCGTCACTGCCACTTCCATAGTCACTCCAAACGCGACTTGACGGTTGTCCATCCCTATCTTGGATATTATGGGATATTCGTAAAGGGCCGGATTCACATGTGCTAGGGTCAGGGAGCTGATCCGGCTCAGAGTCATTGGTTGGAGTAGTAGCATTAGTTATAAGACGATTGGCACGGTTTGGCACATTTTGCATAAAACCATTTGAACTCGTCCCTTCCCTCGAACCATTCCCAACATTAGCTGTGAAAGTTTCCATCCTATTAGGGAAAGTTGGATGACGGAGGCGAAAAGACTGGAAAACAGGGTGAGGTGTTGATGGAGCGGTGGTGGTAGCAGGAGTGGCGGACGCTCCCAATGTGCCTGATGTCATTGATGCTGAGCTACTAATGGCCTCAGCTGATGCTAGACAAGCTTCCGAGAACCTCGAAAGGGAGTCAAAAACCTCGGATAATGTACCCTCAGAATCACTATCACCCTCTTCATTACTCAACAAACTCAAACTTAAGCTATGACTCTGACTACCCGAAGGCTGGTCCTCCTCATCATCCAACTCCAAATTTGAGTCCGCACTATTGAACATAAATTCCAAAAATGGATTTGATAAGCGACTACTTGTTCGCAAATCCACCATTGTACTGCCACTTGCATTTGTGGGAGTAGTGGCCATTAGGGAAGGATCCGGTGGAGGAGCGGAGAATTCTATGCAGGAACGTACATGAGTTCGATGAAACATGGGCCATGTGCGGGTAGAAGGATTTTGATCAGTGGAAGAGGAGCAAGGGATTTCTGCCTCCGTTTCTAACACCATCACTGAATCCTCATCAACAACATGTTGAAAAATATTCCGTCGACTCGTCATTTTTATTAAATCTCTCACCGTCAAAACCACAACCTCCAAGAGAAGAGAAGAGACGACACTCTCAAAAAAGACTTTCAACTTTTCTCAAGTTCAGGGCGCTTCAGTCCATATGTTGAAGGTACGTATACATTTATATGGGTAAAAGAGTGTGTGTGTGGGAGAGAGAAAAACCAATGACAAAAGAGGAATGGAAGATGCAGAAGAACTCCAGCAAATGAGACAATTATATATTCAGGCCAACACGTGAAGCATACAAAATTGAGAGTGGATAGGGAAGGAGTAGCTGTAGTAGTCTTGAGGAAAGGATTCTTCTCTCAGTGCTCATCCTTATAAACTTGCCTTAACACTCCAGCATTGACATCTTCGTATGTAGAAGAAGCACACACTTGCCTATAACATTAATGAAGTAAATTCGCACTTCCTATTCCAATACTATACTGAGGCTGATATACATATTAAATATGCAGTTCCCTCGTCCATAGCCATCCTGTCCTGATTATCGCCAAGATAAAACACATCGGCATGCTGACATGCACTTTTAATTAAGAAAGTCCCTTTTCCTTTCTCTTTTTTTTTTCTCTCTCTCTCTCTCTCTTCCTCCCTCCACAGTAATGGCACTGCTGATTGAACAGTCAAATGTCACTGAGAAAAATGTAATAATTCACACTTTGTAAAAAAATCAAGCTTCTTTATATTTTTTCTACTTGGAATTTTTTGTTCCAAGACTTTTTTTTCTATTAGGGGAGAACTACAAAATTCAATTCCTTGTATTTGTGGGTGGATTGTTGATGAATCCTTTTCTCATCCTTCGACACACTTCTCCTGGATCAAGGGTTCTTCACATCCACATGTTTTCTGTAGGGTCTTGAGAACATTTGGAAGCTTGAGTAGATTTGGCATTTGGCACCATACAAAAATCTATTTGTTCAATAAGTATTGCTTTTTTTCTGGGAAGGATTTCTTGGATGTAGAAGATCAGTTAGAGGCCAGCTTTGTCTGTGGGATCTGAATCGGTTCAGGGTAGAGCACCAACTGCGTCAAATCCTGCAAAAAACCAGCAAGACATTTTAGTTTGGATGGAAAAAAAATAGAATAACATGAGAGTGAGAGAGAGAGAGAGATGGAGAAAGAATTGCGAAAAAAAGCAATAGACACACTTCATGAACTGGAAGGCCATTAAGATGAATCTATTGTATAGACAATACATAGTAAGCCATCCAGAAAGGCAGCCAAGTAAAACAAAGGTTTAGTCACTCTACGACCATAAACAAATACTACATTTTTCCATGCTCAACACGTGCAAACCTATATAAGACACTGTACTTTTTCCCAACTATTCTTTCCTCTGAGAGGTACATGTGCATAAAGTATCTGTAGCGTTGACTATAGATAGAAGGTATAGGGACAAGTCTGCAAAATTCCAAACCACAGAACCCATGAGGTCCCTGGGAGAGAAGAAGATGACAGTGTGAGGAGGACTGGGAAAATGTCCTTTAGGTGACTCTCAAGTACCTGCTCCTTTTTTTTCTCTACCTCTCTCTCTCTTTCAACTAATACAATTCCCTTGGAATGTGATAAAGGCTAGGATTTCCTTCAGATGAGAGAACATCATGTTCCTATATTTACATGTTATTTACATAAGTAAAGAACCTATTGCCCCGAGTAGTTATGTAGGATGAGACGTGTGTATGCATTTAAATACATATATATATATCTGGCAGCTTTGAAGCCTTATGGCTACTCACTCAGTCCATGCAAGTATATGTACATATTTGCATTCTCGTCCCGAAACTGAAAATTATTTGCTCACTCCATTACTTTCGCTCATCAGCATTGCTTTAGTACTAATGGAGGGTGTGGGATGCTATTCGCATGCAAAAAGGTACGTCTAAAGTGTAGAGCGTACAATACATGTGTAATCATTTACAATGCTACATTTGTTTTTCCATCTGTTACCATACATTTCATACGTACATTTTTTTTGAGAATTTCTCTAGAAAATAGAAAAACTTTCACTTTTTCTCCCTCTGTTATAAAAACATATCTCTCCATAAAGGTAATCTCTCCCTACTACGTTCATTAGGGGTAAGTAATGTTTGAAGTGAACATTTGCAACTGCGGCTCTACTATATTAAGGAGGAAGCATAGTATATGAAAAAGTAATCAATTTAGCAAACTCCTTGTGAAAAGCTTGTTTAAAAATAAATGGGAAATTCTCTATGTAGAAATGGAATGAACTGTAAATGAAAAGATGATGAGTGATTCTGAGAAAAAAGCTCCTTGATTAACTAATAAGTTTTCTTCCCAAGTCCCTTGGGAGATTAAACAGCTGAGAGCGGGGAAATAATTGAGCTTGTATTTTTTTTACATGTTGGATGAGAAATATAAGAAACATATGACGCAAAGTGTGGAGTAAGTTCACAGTTGAATTTCCTCGAACCAATTGATTTTAGAATGAAGTTTCCAAAAAGAAAGTAGTATTTCCAATGTGCGTGGGAGAAATCATTGCTTAAAAGACTCTGATGAGAATACCAAGAAATTCTAAACTTTCAATTCCGTTCACGTAGTGTCAAATGTCAGGAGTGGAAATTGAAGTACAAATTATTGTCTCTTATGGTAAAAGTGCTTTTCCCTTTTCAAAAGTAAAAGTAATTTTCTTTTAAACATCTGAAGGAATCAGATTTTGTGACAGGAGTTTTATTGTACAGAAAATTCATTTCCTTTCAAACAAGGATTTAATTCTGATGAAATTCACGGGCTCCAGAATTTAATTTTCAAGTATTTTATCCCAACAATATTAAAATGTTTGCACTCAAAATCCAACAAGAGGATTACACGTGGGTGTTAAATTAAATTCCCTTAACCACAACAAGGGAAGAGCTCCATAGTTTAGTTGGAAGATAATTTTCCATATAAATTTCTAGAATTACTTGAAATTTTCAACAAATCCCTCAAATTTGACATTAGTGATGTGAGAGATGAGTAACACAAGCAAGTTTTTGAGAGCTACCGCGATGAAAGCTCTGAGAGCCATCGGATCCTAAGTAGATTTCCTTTAAACCATATGTACACTATGTGTGTGAGTCCTATATGAGAGGAACATTTAAGTGGGATCTGGAAACGGCAGACAGAGGAGGGACTCATGCAAAAGCTAAACATGCAATTCCTCTCAGTCTCTCAACTCTTATAGAAAAAAAAGTTCCCTATAGTATAGTCTTTCACTTTACTTCACTCACATATGCTACGTCTCAACTGAAACGTTTCCTCAGACTGACTATATGCTATATCTCTATCTTCCTATCTCCTCCATTATTAAGCGTACTTGTCCATATATTTATATATAGTACAAGGAGGAGGAGGAGGAGGAGTAGTACTAAATAAATCAAAGGCAACATATACGATACTACTCTGTATATTTTATTCTCCTTCCCTTTAATTCCCATATGGCTAAAAGCCTTCTTTTTTTCGCCAACTTCACAAAAAAAGACAACTGTATATTTTTATCCTTGTTTTATCACTTGAAATTTCGGGAGGATGAGCCAATTTCCTTTATGTATATCGGTACTTCCTTATCATCATCATCATCTCTATGGCATTTCTACGGAGAGAAATGATTTCCAAGGGATTAATGTTACTCATCCTATATAGGCAGCAATTTATCCCTAGAAATTCCTCCTTTCAACTTTTGTCCACAGCTTTGACTTTTTTATGACAATTATAATCACAAATGTACTTACTCCTTATAATTACTCCTATTGTCTCTAGGTTAATCCCCAAGGACAAGATTCCTGGAGTGTATAGGAAATTAGGTTAGATTGTAAATGAGAAAATGTATGTACTCAAATAATTCTATGAACGTTTTCCCCTGCAGTAAAAACAAACGTAGGTCTGCGTTTGGCAAGTGAGGATTTGTTAAAGTATATAGAAATTTATAATAAATAACGGGAGGTAGGATGAGAGACAAGATGTGTAGGTAGTAGAAGAAAAGTATCATGAATACTTACATGTGTGAAACATGAGGAGGAAACGTTGGTCTGAATGTAAACAAGTGTTGGTGTACATAATTTATATGTATAATACCTATGTATTTGAAATTATGGGAGTCACTTAAGTAATCCATTAAGTTTCACATGTAGATCCTAATTTACATGGAATTTCATTCAAGTATTCAGAGAAGAGTAGGAAAGTAGCATTTGTAGCTCACTACACAGTACCTTATGTATATTGTTAATGTTTTTCTATATGTATTTCATGTATAAAATTCTGGGTAAAATATGAGGAGAAAAATTATCTGTGAGATGCATGTATAGGCATAGGAAGGGGTTCATTCATATTCATAATTTCAGTGTATGTAACTAAAATGTGTGTATTTATGAGTAAGCGTGGATCTGCTCTGGCAATTTATAAAGTGTCATATTTCTAATGGAAACGATGTTATAATCACTTGGCCTTGTTACTAATATGAGGAAAATACGAGTTGCTGTTTTTTAACTTGGACTTGTATCGTCTGGGGGTTTTAGTATAATAAGTAAAAGGTCTATTTATTACGTATAGGGAAATAATTAATTATTGGCCATGTGAAACTTAAAACATTGTCATTTTTCAATAATGAGATCATGAATTATTAGGGCTTTTGACTATAGCACTGGGAAAATGTCAGGTGGAGTCTATTTTGTTGTTGCTATTTAAATAAGGAATATGATGTCGTTCCAGATTTTAGGATAGAGAGAGGCTCCGTTGGGAATTTTATTATTGTTTTGTATAGGGAAATGAGCTTATGTTTTATCTTATGAATAAATGAGGGTCGTCCAAGTTTTCAGGAGAAATGGAAAAGTTGTAAATATTTTATTTCGCTAGGTAGTAGTAATTATTTGTTAGGAGACACGAGCTTGCATATTCAAGGTAGGAGATGGATGATATTTATAGAGTTTCTTTTTACATGTTCTTTCTCATCCTGCTAATTGACTCCATAACTTAAGGCCATGTAAGTTGGAAATGTTTACCTGATTTTTTACTCTATGGAATGACATAGATAAAATTCCTGGCTTAAATGCATACTGCCACTTCTCCTTTGTCCCTAATAAGGCTTTAAGTGGAGGGAGAAACGGTAAATATTAACAAGTAGGAGATGCTACACTAGAGGCATTCGCAAGTATATAGGAAATAGAAAGGAGAAGTTGTATGAGAACACACTAATACATCAAGTAATTACATTAGAGCTGAATGTGCAAAAGTGAGATTGAATTGAAAATAGAAGAGTGGTAGAAAGATCTAGAGTTGAATCCATTAGTTGGAGCATTGTAGTAATTTCAAGTACATATTATTCTTTATGTGAAAAGAAACACCCGGGTTTTAATGTCTTTTTTCCTTGAGAGTTTGCCTTATGCTATGACAGAAATAAATGGGATGGGGATTCATAGCTTGAAATCTTGTGTAAACAATGCAAATAGCAGAGAGAGAGAGAGAGATGTAAAAATATATAAATATGTGGTTGAGTCTATTTGGACTCCAACGACGCTTATTTCCTTTTTTTAAATTCTAAAGATAACTTTCAATGTTTTGCAGTTGTTGGGTAGCAAATAATTTTGGGGGTCAAAAGATTTTAGCAAGAGGTGTCAAATTTATTGGTGGTGTAATTCAAGATTCATATAAAATTTTTACTGTAAAATTAGAATTCTTGCATTTTCAGACTTTTAGCCCCGAAATCAAAGCTCCCCATTTTACAATTTTCTAATGCGAAATTCGAAATTCTTTAATAATTTTAACCGCCGAATAAAAATCTTCAAATTAAAAAATATTTCAAAATTCTTACATTTTAAATGTTTTTTTAATGTGAAAAAATCCTCCGAAGCTCTACAAAGCCAATACGTTTTATTTGCGTATATAAAGATTATTTGCGTAATCCTTCAAATAAATTGCCCAAATCGATTTTAATTCAAGTTGAAAAAATTGTTTTCCCTTTTAAGTTCTATTCACGTAAGAAATACAGCTGATTGATAAAAATATGCTTCTTAAAGAATTTCCCCCCTTAATTTACTATTATTATCAACATGAATTCCGCTCCCTCTAATTCAATACCGATGTACTCATTTTTGGATGACAAATCCTCAAAGCTTTTTCCTTAAAATTTCCTTCACCCCATCCTAGTTGTTTAGAGAAGAAGGATTTCACAGATCATCTACCTACCTTAAAGAAATCCCGACTTTATTACCCAACATTATTATGCCATGTAATAATAAATGTGTACGTACTAAAAATTTTTAAGGAGCACAAAGCTTATAGATTATATATTAATACGTGATACTTCCCCACTACAACATCTTAATAGCTCAATTTAGCTTATATAGTTATAAACATGATTCAGTAGTAAAGACATCAGTAGAAATAAGACCTCACTATTTTTTTTACCATGTGCATGTATAAAATACCCACATTTTTTACTTAATGCAAAAATAACTTTTGTACAAAATACATTGACTATATGTACACACACATATAAAAAAATCACATCTCACTATAGCATTAAGCCCTTCAAAAATGAATACATATTTTTAAAAGAGATGATCCACATGAGTAAATTTCCTTCCGGAGTTTTGGCTACCGGAGGAAGGAAAAATCCCTACATTAAAAAAAATCATCCTCAACCACACATATTTTCTCAAGAATGATTAAGGAACGCCTAAATGCTCCCAGCCATTCATATTTATGATAAAAATCCAGCTGTCGTTCCCAACTTCCTACATACACAAAAACCTATACCCCAGTATTAGTCCTACCTATATTCTCAAATACTTATCAATTTCTCACGAAATATCCAAAGTCCCAAGAACATTTTTTTCCCTCACTCCTTCTTGAAATTACAGTCAAGTGGAGGTTGCCAAAAGACCATGGTAACTTCATCCAGGACTTCTATCAACAGATTCTGATTATCTCACAGCCAAATAAAAAATGCCTACACTTCCCTGATTTATCTAAGTCTAATTTTGTACAACTCAACCATTTTCTAGCCGAATTCACAAGATTTTTCCTCACAAGAAACTTTTTATTCTCAAAAGGTATATGTAAAATTCTGTATAAAAAAAGTACATACATGTCACTCCAACAAAAACCTATACCAGAGCTAATTTGGTTTTATGGAATGAACTCAATCATCGCGGTTCCCGTTCCAGTCAATTGTTTCTCTTCAATGACATTACATGACAAATATAAACAGAGAAAACAAAAAAACAATCTACTTAGAATTCGCAATGTCCTCCCATAAAGCAAAGGGTTCAAATGCATAAAAACTCACAAGGGAAGGAATCCCTCCCCGCTCCTCCACCATCTGTGTACCAAGATCAAGAGTAGTGGAACATTTCTTCTACTTGAATAGAAATATTTTATGATGCTCATAAATTACAGATGTGTTTTTCTTACGATGACGACAAATTCCCAGTCAAAATATAACCCTCAAAGCAAGAATTTTTACCATCAAAAACATTCCTTGAGCCACAATTACATAAAAGAACCATGTCAAATTCCATTACTACAATACAAATATTAGCCCAATTAAACTCAGCCGTAATTTCTAATGAGCAATTACTTTACATTATACCTATAAATTCCAAGAAAAAACCCTCTACCTTTCACTCACAAAAAGGAACATAACCATAGAATTTACATATGCATAGAATGTTATAGAATAGAATAATTCACATATATAAACGTTTACGTCCTTAGGGAAAAAAATTAGTCATTTATCATTGACTTGCATAACCTCAAATTACTTTTTAATTCCACTTGAGAGGGAGATAAGAGGAATTAAAAAAAAGTAAATTCAATTAAAGAGGAGATAATGAAAAACTCATTAATTTTCCCTCAAATATCACTCAATGACAGTTGAGAGTAAAGTTGGTTTATAGTCCGCACTTATTTAAACACTATTCCTTGTGTGTGGGAAGCTGTGGATGAGATAATTCAAAGGAAAAACATGCGGATGACATTAGTTTCCCTCGGTATAAAGTCAACTAATTAAATCTCACACATTATGCTTTTTAACAACTTCTTTTACGTAATTCGTAAGCCGTCTCTTTCCCTATAACGAGGACGATATGATAAGTAAAGCGAGAAGTCTCACTGGGAGCCTATCAAAACATGTTGCTCTGACTTTGTCACCATTTACTCTCCTTGTATCATCTCAACGGCCACACTATTTATCATTCATGATTGTACATACATCCAGCACACATGAAAAATATTGTGAGCATGAATGAAGGCACTTGGTAGCCTCACCCCTTGAAATCCATGATCTTGGGTAGGTCGGGAGCAGATGGATAAATATAATGGAAATCTCACTGAGTTTTTTTCAAAACTATACACCAAAGCTCTACCAAATGCCCACTCTCCCTCTATCATTCTTTCATCAGGAGGAGCAGAGCAACAAGAATTTTTTTCTCATCCCAAACTATTTTGCCCATCGCTATATATTTTTCCTAACATTCCCATTCAGATTGGATTTCCTTTAAAAATAACAGTAAGGACAGTTGTGGAGAAACTTTTAGAATGAGCATGAGTTGAAGAGTCAGCTGTGAATTCCCAACTGGCCTGGTAACTTGTAATGAAAATTCCCCTCTCCATAAATATTTTACACGGAAATATATACATGTACAGAGATATGCATATCAAATATGCAGACAAAAGTAGAGAGAAGTACCTTCATTTCCTACCCTATGGCGCATTTCAGTTCTATAATAACCAAATGAAATGGAATTAAATGTTATGAATTAAAACCCGGGGCTAAAAACGTGCTTCCAAAGTAATTAACTGCTACTGCTTATTTAACTAATTAAGGTTCCAGGAATGACTCCACATAAAAGTACCTTTGATGTGGAGTAAATGAGTTAATTGGTAGAAAGAGGCCAGTTTTCCTCCTAATTACCAAAAGATTTCCTTCACATTACAACTTACACGTTAGATTTCCTTGTTAATTAGCACTCACATTATTTTTACTCCCAAAGGGAGAAAACTATTTAGAAATTAAATTCTCAAGTGAAATGCACAAAAAACACGGACTTTATAAAAATTTCACTCTTGCTTACATTCACTTTGGTAAATGTCACGTCCATTAGTCATGAGCTTTTGAAACCACATAACTTCAATATTTATTTCTATATTGTAACTTTGACAAGGAGACTGGAACGTTTTTGTTTATAGACTCAGTCCAAAAACTCACAAATATTCTCTAATAATATTCTTTCCCTTGGAAATTTTGTAAACAAGCTCTGAAGGTCAGGATTTTGAAACTAATATAGAGTTTTGTCACTGTACAAACTATTCTTATTATTATTATCTACTATGAAGAATACTGATGATTTGTGAACCACCCCTAAACCCAAAGCACTTACTCACTCATCTGCCTGACAAAAGAATGACTTGACTTGTCTTACTTGTCGAATCAATAGGATTTCACCACTAATTATATAATCTGCACTTTGAACGTTTATACTTATTGAGAGGGGAATAATTGAAAGCAGAATAATGTTTGGGCTAATGACAGGTATTGGAGTACACTCCTCTAACTACACTACACACTGTATGAGGGGGAATAATTATTACAGAAACGCTATCATTGAGTAAGCACTTATACTTATTTCCTCTCAACATTGTATTACTCACAAGACAATCATTATAAATGTTTGAGCCTGTCACTCTCTTCTTGCCCACACATAAAAAAAACGTTATCTTTCTAATACTAATAATTGTTCTTGTTTCTCTTTTGACTTACTAAAAATTGCACCCGTTTGTTCCTTCGCTCCTTTTTTTACTAATGTCACTTGGAGGATAAAAATTGACTTGGTGGTACATACAATTCATATGAAGACACACACACTTTTTCACAGGCACACGCATAAAGTAATAGCAAGTCAAAAATTGAAGTCTGAGCACACACACACACATGTACAAGTAGTAAACAGAGCCAAAACTGAAGAGCAACTAAATTGAAGATGGCAAAGAACGACAACAAGTCTCTACGGTTCCTCTACATTGAAAATCCTATGCATGACTTCCTATTCATTATATCTGGCGTACATACCAAATCCTATGGCATTAGGAGGGAAGGAGTATAAAAATACACCCAAGTTTTTTTTTCTCTCTCTCTCTCTCTCTAGTATTTTCTCTCCTGAATGAATATTCTTACTTGGTACTACTATTATAGCGGTATATTACGTATGTATCCGCCATGCCAATACCCTCTATTTTTTATGCATTAGGAGGAAGGAGGGAGAGAGAGCACACGGGGACTCCATTATGCAATATGCTTCAAATTCTTACATCAATAGTCCATAGTTATTTAGGCTTGTGCACAGTTAAAGACCTACAAGCTCAATCCTCTAATACCTGTACATTTACATGTGCATATTGATATCAATTTCTTACTACTGCACAAGTCTCAGACTTGAAATAACGATAAATTCTCAATATCTCTGCATAACATGTAACCCATCTTTTTCCTTTTTACGTAAGACAAGATAAAACCTTTGCGTAGGCTTTATTTGCAATACTTTGAAAAAATACATGCTAACTTATATGTATATCTATACATGTAGAAACACGTGCGTCGTCCATCCCTTCTATAGGTACATGCTCAATCTCCCCGAATTTTTACTATATGCTCAAGGCATATGTATGTAGATCGAGCCTGTCAAAATAGTTCAAATCCGTACATATTATACAGTTTATATGTAAAGCTCTATAGACTCTCTTGGCTCTTCAAAAGCCATTTATTTTCTCCAATAATGGTTAGCCCCGACTATTACATACATATATAGAAAAGTAACACAACACCTAATCATTTTGGAAGGTTGCTTATGGGAGCCAGAGCTAAAAAGTATCTTGAAATATGAAGATGAATACGGGACTTGTAAGGAAAGAAGAACGTATTAGTGACGTATAAAATATAGGGAGAAAATCCAGTGCTAAAAGCCAAGCAGTTTAGTTTACAACTCTAATATTGTACGATAGCCTGTGCCTGGAAAAACTTATTCTCAAATATGCGTTATTTTTATAGATAGATATAGCTAGAAGGGAGACAAGACTGCCTTAAATTGTAAAAATCGTGGTGACTTTTATACTTTTACCCTATACTTTAGCAAGCAAGTTATACCTCTTCTGTAGTATAGATGAGCATATCGTTGGGTAAAGTCCAAAAGGCGCTATAATTTTGCTTTTCCCATAACGTTACGAAAATTATAGCGCCTTTTGGACTTTACC
>JAQFXU010000393.1:0-56809 GCA_034693705.1 Spatulosminthurus flaviceps | reverse complement strand
CCATTAATCTACACAAGAAAATGCTAACGGGGGTGATGCGAGCTCCCATGAGATTTTTTGATCTGAATCCAACAGGTAAGTTATTTTAAAGACGAGCTTTTAACTAGTAATAATTATATTCCAATCCAGATTATTTTTTTAATTTCTCAGTTTTAGCTATTATTTATACCTTCGTACCATTTCAGGAAGAATATTGAATCGATTTACTAAAGATACCGACCAAATGGATGACGCTATGCCTCAAACATTTTTCGAGTCAATGGAGGTAGGCAACCAGTTTTTGTATTTTAGGACTTCTATGGCTGGCGTCTCAATGATTCAAAGTGAAAATTTATTCATAAGCCCTCCACGTATGACATGCTAATCCTAATGATTTCCTTTTTAGATTTTCTTGAATGTTATTGGAATAATTGCGCTGGTCTGCATCGTGAGCCCGTTTGTGCTTATACCTACAGTATTTCTTGCAGGTGCATTTTATCTAGTCCGCCGGATTTACGTCCGGTCTGCCAGAAGTGTAAAACGACTAGAAGCTATTGGTAAATTTGCTTGTGGTCTTGGATTGATGAATTTGAGTCATCTTTATTTGTGGTGTTGTATATTGTCTAATACCGGATAATATATATTTTAGCTAGGAGCCCTGTGTACTCGCATGTTACGTCAACCCTCAATGGTCTTACAACTATTCGAGCATTTGAAAACGAAGAAGATTTCCGAAAAACATTTTGCCAGCTTCAAGACACCCATTCTTCTACTTGGTTTACCACTGTTGCAATGACCAGATGGATAGGCATGTGGTTGGATTGGATATCCGTAGCTTTTGTGGCTGCCGTGGTGTTGACTTTAATCTTTACTGTCAGCCAGGGTAGGTCTTAATAATTATTCGTGCCTATAGTCATAACAGTGTTCGCAGTTTGTCTAATTAAAATTATGAACGTTCCGTTTTAAGTGAGTGGGGCGGAAGCTGGAATGGCTATATCGGCCGCTATGTTTCTCACTGGTGTCTTCCAATGGGGCGTGCGACAGTCAGCAACTGTGGAAAGTCAGATGGTATCAATTGAACGGATTTTGGATTATACCAAACTGCAATCAGAGGCTGCACAAAAATCTGACCCCGGTAACTTCAACGCCTTTTCTTACAATTTGTACTTCGACAGAAGTTCTGCCCAAAAATAGTATTTGACTTCTGTTTTCCAGTTCATAAGCCTCCAGATAACTGGCCATTTAATGGAAAAATAGACATTTATGACATGAGTCTGCAGTATGGCAATGGCCCAAGAACCCTGAAGAATATTAACGTTTCTATTAAACAAAAGGAAAAAGTTAGTGCTAAAATAACACTTATGTATTGTTAAACATATGGTAAAGTGTCTGAAAAAATAATTACCCAGTAATTAGAACAAATTATTAACATATCTCCTGTAGATTGGAATTGTTGGTCGAACTGGTGCAGGAAAAAGTTCGTTAATCACAGCGCTCTTTCGATTGGCGGAGCCAAATGGAGCTATTGAAATTGATGGCCTGAATATTTTGAACATGGGATTGCATGATTTGCGAACAAAAATATCCATCATTCCGCAGGACCCCTTTTTATTCCAAGGAACTGTACGGAGCAATTTGAATACATCAAAGAAATTCGGCGATTCAGATTTATGGGCATCGCTAAGGAATGTTGGTCTCGCCCAATCGTTTCGAGAAATGCCCTTGGGACTGGATTCTGAGGTATAAATTTTAAATAATGAGTATTAGGTTGCCAAATATCGTTTCAGGATTTCTTTATGTAATAATATAGAAATATATAATAGCATTTATTAAATTTACGTATTTTCTAAAAACAGGTTAATGAAGGAGGGTCAAACTACAGCATTGGGGAAAGACAACTTTTGTGCCTTGCTCGGGCAATTTTGAAACAGAACAAGATACTGATTTTGGATGAAGCAACAGCGAATGTTGACATCGAGTAAGCGGATTAAGATTACATTTAAACACAGCATTAGCTTACGCAAACAACGATGTTCAGTATAAGACTGATAAAGACTTCATTTTTTACAGGACTGACCACCTTGTACAAAAAACTATTCGTGAAAAATTTCAAGCGTGTACTGTCCTAACCATTGCTCACCGCTTATTCACAGTTATGGATTCTGACAGAATTCTGGTCATGGATGGGGGTTACGTAAAAGTAAGAATATGAAAATATATAGACGAAAAGTAGGTTTACATTTAGGCTGAGTTGCAGATACCCGGCCAGAGTCAAAAACGCCTCGCTCCCCCACACGACTCCGCAAACGCCCCGCACTAGCTTCCAAAGACCTGGAAATAAAAACTTGGAGATAGTTGACTTTTAACTCGCTAATTATTTTAACATTTGGTTGCATCATGTTATTAATGACATGAATAAACTTCAAATTATTGACTTCACATTACATCGATTGACAAGTGAGATTGGTTACCAATTGTTGTGGGGATAACTCGTACAAACTCAGGAAATCCCAAATCCCATTCGTGGAATTTTCAGAATATTCAAGAAGTCAAGAATTCAACGTTATTACAATAGTTTTGACTTCACAACACAACAAAAGATAAAGGTAAAAACTGTCAATTAGTTTTTGTCCACCAATCATTACTTAAATTTCACCTTTTACAACTGTAATATATAGTAGTTGGCAGTCAATGTCACTTGTCCATGGATAATGCAAAGTTAATAATTATTTTAGGTTTATAATATCTTGTAGTTAATAACATGATGCAACCAAATGTTAAAAAAGTTAGCGAGCTAAAGATCAATCATCTCCAAGATTTTATTTGCGGGTCTTTGGAAGCTAGTGCGGGGGCGTTTACGGAGTCGTGTGGGGGCGCCCCCGCACGCCTCCGCTTGCGGGGGCGTGCGGAGGCGTTTTTGACTCTGGCCGGGTATCTGCAACTCAGCCTACATTTACAAGCTGGAAATGGAAATTAGATAACTTCGGTTTAATGTTTTAGGAATTCAACGTTCCTCATTTGCTGCTTCAAAATCCTGCCAGTATTTTAAGCTTAATGGTAGAACAGACTGGAGAAGAATCGTCACGAAGTTTACGGCAAATAGCAGAAGACGTAAGCAGTTCTTTCACATTTTTGAATTTGGATTTTCCTCACTTCTTTATTTCTTAATCGAACAAAAAATGGTGGTATTTTTCAGGCTTATAGACGCCAGAGCCCTGAATGGAATGCCACAACTGGTGTTGAATCTTACCCTTAACAGCTATTTCAAACTTATATAGTGTTTTTGTATTTTATTTAAGAATTTCGCAGTTATTTGCAACACGCATTGAGTAAGATTTATTATACATTTTTTAAGTTCCTCGCAAACGTAGCTGTGATTTAGGACTTACATATATGAGTTAGAGTATAAGTAATTAATAAAATTACATTTCCCTTCATTTCAGTTATTTATGTACATATAATTACTCATATTTATAATTAATCCATCATGTGACTTGATCAATGTGATTCCAAAACTTTCCTTCACACCATTACTCATGACTGAAGGTTGTTATGACAACAACTAAGTTATTATTTAAAATTTTAGTCTTGGAGGGCTTATTTCCGGCTGAGGAGGTGTTATCTCCGGAGGGCAAATGTCAGAGGAATTATATCCGGAGGTAATTTTTCCGGAGGTGTATTAACCGTACACGAGTTTTTTTGTATTTTATTTAAGAATTAAACGCAGTTATTTGCAACACGCATTGATTAAGATTTATTATACATTTTTTAAGTTCCTCGCAAACGTAGCTGTGATTTAGGACTTACATATATGAGTGAAGCGATATATTCGAACTGCCAGAGTTGTGTTGTGATGTTCGTAGAGCTTGTTTCAGATAACTGTATCATTCGGGCGTGCAGAAAAAAAATTAAAACTATATATAGATGTGCAAAATGGTTAATACATAGTACGCAAAGATACAGCAATGCGGGACCTGCAATAATTCCTATCTCAATTTGCATTTTCAAATACCATTTCAAGGGAAATTTTCTAAGGCGGAGCTGTGGTATCAAAACCATTATAAGAATGAGAAAATAATTTGCGACTTCGTAGATAAGCATCAACAAGGCCCTGAAAGTAACAGCCATCAGACCTTGGCCTACAAATCCTGCGAGCATAATTATTGAGTAATGCTTGACTTATTCGGAAGTGCCTTGATTGCCGAATTTACAACATGAAAAAACTTGAAGAGTTCAGAAACAAGTATTTTACCTTGAAAAATAGTAATGTTACGAAATTAGATCTGCAAATTGTTGACAATGCGTTGTTTTTACACCATGTAGCGATAGCGATTGCAAGCAATAAACCTGTGGTGATTCGAAAAACTTAGTAGATCTACAATAAAGATCCGAAATCATCTACCTCAAGTGTGTAACTTGGCGAAATGGATGGGAAACGATATGTCTAATTTTGAAAATGGCGATATCATATCTTAGGATAAACTATTAAAAGGGTTCATGCTAATTATGGGCCTAGCAGGCAGAGATGGATTTTATTTGACTAGACATATTTACCATAAAGTTAATTTCAAATATACCAGATCCAAATCCGAAAATGGGGACGGACGTTGATGTGAAATAATCTTAACACTGATAGTGTCATAGTTAATGTTAATAGTGTTTGACCCGTACCAAGGTTTTGATTATTATCCAACTATTCCAAACTGACACGTGCTCTAAACAGAAGTGACTACAATGCAGTACAATGATCTCGCTCAGCAATAAATGTACAGATAATAAAATCCACATTCCCACATCTGCAATTTGCAGAATGTGTTAATAAGCGATAAAATCTTCGGGTTTCCAAGTGCCAGTTGCCAAAGGGAAACCGTAATACAAATGGATATAGAGGAGAAGCAAATATTTGAGAAAAGAATTAGGAAATGCATACACAATTTAGAGAAATACAGTCGAACTTTCATAATGTAAACTAGAACCCCCACCAGCCATAATGTGGCTGGAAAGTCAGGCGGCATATAGCAAAAACTTTAGCGCGGCCTGCGGCCGCGCTCTAGCGGCGGTTTGTTGTTGGTCACGCGCACAACTGTGACCATTGAACGAACGAACCAAGACGACTCGACTCATTTAAATACTTAGTATTGATGCCAGCCTGGGGTAAAAACTTGATGAAAGACTGTTATTGATAGTATATTAATATAGCCGAGTTGAAGTAGTAGTTTATATCTTGATTCTTCTGATATTCAACCACAGGTTAGCCAATTTAGGGAAAAATATGTTGTTAAAACGCTGCCTGGTTTGAAAGCTCCAACTTGTTTACTAAAATATATTTCAAAAATAATTCTGGGTTCCTTAAAAACTAGGAGGTAGCCTTATTATAAAAACCCTGAACTGTGGATTGCATAGCTTTGTAAAACAAGGATTTTCTAGTCTATAACTGGATTTATATTTGTCAGTTACTACCATTAAATGTGCATAACAAGACTGGGCTGGGGTATCTGACTGCGATGCTTTGCTATTTTCAATCTTATCAAGGTGATATAAGTACAATCTCGGATATCAGTCAGAATTTTTCCTTAGAAGACTCGGTCATTCAGTATTGTTTTTAATTGTTGGAGTTATAATTACTGTGTGAGAGATCGGCCTTATTATTGTTATTTGAGAACAGCGACCTTGGTGAATCAGTAGATTACATGCTGTAGGAACATAGAACCCAACGTCTTGATTCAATTGATTGTTTTGTTACTCAAAGTTGCAATAGGTGGTTTTGACAAAATGAATTTAATTGACATTTTTACTGAAGGTAGTGAAGTTTGGTGGTAAAAGAGAAGCAATAATATTTATTATTATTACTTTTATTCCTTGAAAAAAGATTGAAAGTACCACTCTGCTTTCTACTTTTGTAGTTATCGGAAAGCAGTTGGCCATAATCACAAGATAATATTTAACAGTACCTGAGGTCGGGATTTATATTTATTTTAGGAAAAATCCATTTGAAGTTAGTTACAAAAGAGTACTGTAAGGTTGTGTACTGTTAGACGGAAACCACAAACAACAGTAATAAACATTCATTAACGGAGCACGGGAAAAGGAACGGACTACGCATCACCTCTTCATTTTTCCAACAGCTACCAAAGTCTAAGTAGACCCCGGCCAAAGGCCGGGCTGATAGTATTACTGCGCGGAATGAGTTGTCAACCTACTAACAGACTTTTCTGCCAAACCTCTTATAAACGCGTAATCACTACTACTTATCAAGAGCTGGGGGAACTGAAAAGAACCTTCCCATCCGCTATACCCAAACGGGCAATGCCTAAATATATTCTTCACAATTTATGTATATGGACACTTTTTTGTTAACAATCCAATATTTTGTCAAAACCGGCAATGCCTAAATGTATTCTTCACAATTAATGCACATGTTCGCCAGATTTCATCTCATCATACTCATCAAGAAGAGATTCCCACCCGCTTCGCGGATGGCTTATTTTCTAGTAAACAAAATTTTTAACTGATTCAAATTATTCGGCTACACTAAGGTCATGGAGGTCATGGCCTTGAAATCTTCCCACCAAGGCATGGCGTACAACGTAACCGGCAAACGCAATACAAAGTGAGCGGGGCTTGCAAAATTAAAATTAATTTACGCCGGTATGCAGTCTAACACGATAGCTTATAACATCAGCCTATATCAGGATGAATAGGATAGTTTGTGGGTGGGGATTTTACAACCCATCATCCAATCAAAGGGAGTGGCTTAGACCCTATCAGCCAATCAGAGTGCTGATGTCATTCCAATCGATTTGTCAACTGTATATAACAACTCAAGTGTTGTTATACTTATCTTCGGTGGATACTAAAACAGGTCAAGTTTCACAACATTAGTCCATATTCACACCCGTAGTAGAGTTGAAAAAATATGCTGACAAAAAATTTCCAGACAAAGCATTGCGGGTTGTAAGTTGAGCCGACTAGAAACTTCTGCAGCTGATAAATCTAACATTTTATGCACACATATTTTTGAATGCATTTCATCCAGGTACAGTTGTATCAGGGCTGATTTATATTCTTTTACAGGAATTTGTCCAATGACTAAGCTACTTGGCAATGGTGTATTTTAAAGATTAGATAATTTAAAAAAGAACTTTATCCAAGTACTTGTGACAAGCCATCCGTCACAAAAGGGTACGTGAGCATATGGTCAGGCAAGAGTTAAAATATTAAATATTGAAACACTATACCCTGGTTTCATTGATTCTGCATTAACTCTATGTAGATTTTGTTGTTTATCGAACGGTAGCGTTATTTACTGCTGTGTTAAAAGCAACACTTGCACGAAGACAAGATAGGATTTCCTGTAGGGTTTTTTATCCAACATTTTATGTAGATAAAAATAAAATTCTTTGGAAGGGAACAGGACAAGGAAACCATCCTTTCTAGTTTGCCACCAAAGCCTTCAATGTTATTCTGATGTCTGTGGTAGTAACTTTAATTGTAAGTGGGGAACTTGTATAGAAAAGTATAGGCTCACCGACAGCTGATAGGTAAACCACAAATAATAATTATTATTAACCTTATTGTATACTATATTGCTGTTTGTGTTTGTGGAAAAATAGTAATTTATTATTAATTTAAATACATTCTATTCAGAACAACAGGCATCGTATGGAGTGTGAAATCCCTAGGCAATGGCTTCAAGCATTTAGTCAAACAATTTTTCCGTCACACAATCTCTAGGTGCGGCAAGGTCGGTTGTATTCCAGGGTTGTCTTATTGGCATATGGCAATCTTTAAAAGCAATAGCTATAATTTTGTAGCGTGTACAGTAATCAAGACTAGCGTAGTGCAGCAGGTCATTCGATAGGGCTCTAGTAGGGTCGTCAACTTTGGCTCCCGTTGCTTTCGTAGTATAACTGGATTGATAAGAAAAATCAGTGTCATTTCACTCAAATATACCTAGCTACAGGGTGCTTCGGAGAAATTACCCTACAAATTCAAGTTGTAGTTTATATTGAATGATAATAATTTATCGAACCGAATCAAACGAGTAGGAATAAGACGTCAAAAAATTTATAATTTGAATTGAAATCATACACTGACAGTAAGTCTGGAAATCTTAAGAAAGCAGGTTTTATTTTCAATAGAAAAATATTTTTTGTAATTCATTGATTTAAAAAGGTTATTAAAATGCTTTTGAGGCATACTGCTAGTTCCAATGCTATATTTGCATGGCCTCGAATTGCTATGGTATAAATAATATGTACAGTAATTATTTACGTCAAATAAAATGGGTCAAGAATTTTTATCAAATTCCGGTCGGTAGCACTGAAGCAGGATGCTGGATGTAGTAACATATTTACATGATAGATTAAAAATATTTTTTATTTAAATTAGGATGAGACTTTGGTTTAGTCATTATAGTGTCTTCTCGGGAAAAGGATCCTATCTATATAGGTTTGATTGGCAGAAGCGACGAAGGTTGTTGCCATGCACCCTCTACTGATTCATTATTTTTCTGTAAGTAATAAGCTCTTATGCTGCAAATAAACTATAGATAAAAACAAGTTTCCCAATAATCCACACAATATGCAAAATAATCAGTTCTATACAAGAAAAGCAATGTCTGACCAGCAATCCACGTAGTGTCTCAGTCATGCTTTCCACTGAAGTGGTAGTTCCTAGGAAAATTAGAATCAATTACTTGAGATATTTTTTATATTAATTATCCTATACAGCAAGGAGAGTTAGTTAGGCGCTTGCAACTTCATAAGCTGCAAGCTCGTGGCTCTTCAAAATCTCCTTATTGATTAAAAACAAGTATAGTGCTGGAACATATGTCTCGAGAAGGATTTCAAAGTAAAAGGGAGTGATTTCTCCTAAAGTGCCAGTCTCGCATTCCTTATGCTGATACTTATTGAAAAAATTGACGAGTTCAAATTTATTGTTTATTACACATTTTTTGCTAAGGTAAATCTCGTCCTCAACAAGGATGCTTCTAAACGGTTTACTACACGGTAGTTTTCGCGCGGCGCAGTAGTAGCACATATAGTAAGGCTGCTCCACCTACAGAAGATCTTTTTATAATTTAAATGGGGTAATTAATATATGTACGATACTACTTTGTATCGCATACTCAGTCTACTTATCAAGTTATTAAATTAATTCAAGGAATATTCTTAAATTGTCTTTCGTTGCTGAATGCTGCTCGGTTACTGCTATATACAATGTAAATATCTATAAATACTTGCATGTGTGTAAATGTAATGTAAAGGCAATTGCAAGTTGTTTATTGCACGCCGAAAGTTTCAAAAAATGTAGACTGTTCAGCATAAAAAATCCAGTATTTCGGGGATGTTTAAAAAACTAGGTTAGAACATTACTTTAAAAATTCTAAATAGTATATGTAATTACAGAGACCGTATCCATACATTCTTCCAATTTTCGGAAAAAAATAGGAGTTTTTCTGAAAACTGAATTTGAATGGATTGATAAGCTTACTACCGCAAATTTTAAGCGGATTCTCATTACACAAACAAATATAGACCTTAATGACAAAGAAAACTGACTGATGTTGGGTATTTTAATTGAAATGGATAAATTCGATCCTCATCCTCACAAAAACATGTTTCTGCTCAGAACAAACACTTTTATGCTAGTCCCAGGTGCTGCCCTCTACAGCACAACTGACTCAAAATTTTACCCGGAGATGGTTTGGAAATGTTTATCAGCAAAAAAGTATCTTGCCTGCCAGTAAATGTTTTTACACGCATTCAATGGGAGTATTTTGCTACTCGTGTCGTGACCAAAACATTTTTTTGTGAAATCAGTTGCGGCTATAGCAATGCGGCTATCATCAGGTAATTAACTCCTAAAAACAATTCAAAATTGCAATTAGCTATTTTCGGATGGTTATTGGCTATTTTGAAGGGTACAACACGAGAGTGCCCTCTTAGAAATTTTCTCTAAAATCATTCCGAAAAGGTGACGCTTTCAACTCCGTTGGTAGCGTCAGGTCACCTTAACTTTCTCAAATTTCGTATTCGCTTCTTCCACAAACAAGTACCGTGATTGGATCAGAAGAGGTGAAGCCAAACATCTATTGCAATAACTTGACGTGAGCTTAATTATGAATTTGCAAAGTTTTGAAGGATAAGTCCAGAGGCGACTCGCCCGGGGTGAGTCACGCTCGAAATCGAAAACCGAACTCTGCAGTTTACTTTTCCTGTCGCAACTTGCCTCAGTTCAGCGGCGTCAGTAGTGTGTGATGTGATTCAATGGTTTTAGTTTGCAGCGGATTTGTGGAAGGTTTAGCTTCAACTCGCAGTCAGCCATGCAGTATAACAACAACAACTAATAAATGACCGGCTTCCCGGGCAAACTGACGCCATAGTAAAAAGTACCTACAAGGAAACTTGAATCACGCTCGCGCATTCGAAACTCCTTCTTTGGGAGGGTCGTCGCGTCCGAGAAATTGATTTCGTGTGACCACTCTTTTCAGATTTTGGTTTTCTCATGGAGAACTATAATAATTGTTCCTAAATCCAAGTTTTAATTATTTAACTAATCCGAATATCTTTATAGCTTCAGAAGTTTGTTTTTGTGTTTCTTCGCGAATTTAAAATTAAAGTTTGTTTTCACTTAAAAACTGTGACATTGTGGATTGTGGATATACTTGGAAGAAATCGTAAACGTGCTAATTATTATTGCTTTTGTGTTTTTTCTGGTGAAAATTGTACAGCATAATATATCATGGGAATATAGGAAGGGTCGACAAATTATTATTTGATTTTTGGTGTCAGGCTTTGCTGGAATGGAATTTGTTTTTTTGTAGTTTGTTTGAGGATAGTAATAATTCTTGATGTGGTAATTTTGTTAGGTACATATTTGTTTTATCAGTAATTATACATTGACGGTATACATCGTGTTTACCTTCTAGAGCAACTGATTAATGCAGGAAGGTTACTGTTGATATAGCAACCGATTTATTTTTCAAACAACTAAGATTTTCTGTATAGATGGTTAATTATTATAAATGACATTGCACTGGTCAGTGCGGTGGTCACAAGGCAGAAAAGAATTGATGTTTGAAAATATATTGCTCTTGCAAAAAGCCACGTTTGAAAGACTATACATTCCACCCACGGGGATTTTAGTAAGCAGCTACATATCATGTATTAAAACGATATAAGTTAAATAACGCATTGTAATTTTATTTAGTTTGACGAAAAATCATTGTTCGTGTGAACAAAGCGTGAACAATTAGCTAATAGAGAAAGATTAAAATACGAAGCGAGCTATTAAGAATGTATTGGTACATGAATAGGGCATGTATGGTATTAATAGCAACTCTATTGTTGTAGAATACAATTTATAAAGCTATTTACGCTTCATCATTCTTGGTTTCATCATATCATACTTGGTTTTTTATTTTCAGAAATCAGCTCGAAGAAGCCACAAGTGTGAGCACCGCTTGAAGTATATGAAAAATTGATTTATTGACTTCCCAAGAACCATGATCAACAAACCCGCTGGTGGGTGTGCCTTGCTGTAGTATTCTGTGTTGAAGCTGAGAAAAGTTTATTTTCGATTGCACCGGTACTGCGTGTTGATAAATGTAGAGGTAGCGAATTATAGTTGCTTGAAAAATTTTACCAAGTCAGTTTTCAATCAGTGTGTTTGTGAATCTGTAACGGTGTATTTTACCTTTACCTGAGTTTTAATGAAGTCAGTGTTAAGGGAAGATGCTGTGGTAAACGAATAAATCAGTGTTGTTTTTACACTACTTAGGGAAAATGGAGCCTGGACGAGGTAGATTGACCGATGCTGCTCCCTCGGATTGGGTTCGATGCAAGTTTTGTATGGCCTTTATTTCGACATCATCCTTTATAGGTCACAGAGACGAACATAGAAAGGAACGCTTGGAAAGAGGAGTTAGGGGAATTGGAGCTTATCAAAACGGATGGAGACAGTTCGAATCTTCAACAGTTCGAATCAAGTGAGAATATTTCAATGAGTTTTATTGAAAATTTTCGTTTATGTTTAGACTTTTGTGGTATTGATTACATTTTCACAAATTCAGTTTTCTTAAGACTACTTATTTATCTAGCAAAAATATTTACGTAGGCAGGAAATACCAGTTATAGATCTTGCCAATTCTGATGGAGAAGAAGCGGAAGAATTTGTTGCCTTCCCATCTCAGTCTATGCAAGATTCAATCAACTATCGGTTTGAGCCCTCAACATCTCCAACATGGTTAGTAATATACAAATTTAGCTTCATCGTTGTAGAAAAACGTATAACCAATTTTATGTATTACTTTGCGGCATTATTCAACCACGGTAAACGATAATATCTTTTTTCACAGGAGTGATGCGGAATCTGAATTCGGATCTGACTTAAACCTTCTTAAATGCGAAGAATGTCAGGAGTATTTTTTTACTCGAAACGATTATGACAACCATAATGCTAAATATCACTGTGAGACGATGACTGAAGAAGCTGAATCGCAGGAATTCGCAAGTGCATTAGAAGAAGCTCACTTTGAGGACTTCGTTGACACTTCCGCTACGAGCTGCGCTGGATCTTTGAGTAATCCATGTTCACAAGATTCGCCTGTCAAATCACCCACCGTTGAGCACTGCAGCAAGAACCCGGTTGGATCGCCAATGGAAGAGGGCGATTTAGATGAGATAATTAATGCGTCAGATTCGTCAATATTCCTTGACTCGAATGTAACCTACATTCTGTTAGACAACGTAGAGATAATTACTGGCTCCTCGGACGCAGGTCCCCAAGAAGTATTCTCTTTATCAGTAGAAGAGCCCGCAAGTGAAAATTGTTCGAGGCAGAGTTCTGAACCAACGTCACCATCAGCTCTTAAACATTCCAAGGAGACTGACGACGAACAATTCTCCATTGCTGAACCTTCGAAAAAGCAAGCGAAGCGTAAAAAATATCCGTATTCTCAAGAATATTATGTACAAAGGGCAGCTGCGAAAAAAAACCACCAATACAACGATAATATATGTCCGTATTGTGACAAAGATTGTCAAACATCCGCTAGATGGGAGTCCCACGTACTAAGTAAGCACGAATCCCGAAGCGAAAAAAAGAACCGTCCAGTAAAAACTAACGAGAAAACCACAGTAGTTCAAACAAACGAGATGGCGAAGCGAACAAAAAATCACATCTCCCCAAAAATGAAAAAAAAGGTAGAAAATAATGCTACAGTAAAACGGGTGAAACAAAAATTCTTGGGCAAAATAGATGTCACATCAAAAGCTGTTAAGCCAAGGTCCAAAGATAAGAAAAATCCAGAAGTTGCTAGGAATAAGAAGAGTAATTTTGTCGGATCAACAAAAAAACACGTGGATCCAAGCATGAAAAGTAGGAGATCTCGAATGTATTCAACGCATACTAGAGCGCAGTGTCAGTATTGCAAAGTTTGGATTACCAAGCAAGGTTTAGCCTACCACGAGCGTGTTCATACAGGAGAGAAGCCCTTCGGGTGTAAATTTTGTGGGAATAAATTTCGTGGACGTCCAAGTATGTATAGGCATGAACAGATTTGCAAACATCAAATGACAGTCATACTGCCAAATAACCGCCGGAAAAAAATTAGTGTTCGAGCTCCGACGGTCAGGACCAGATCTTATTCAAAAAAATCAGTCCCCAATCCACCTCCACGGAAGTCTTTCGTGGAAGCGCCTTTACAAGATAACTTGTACCTCACCAAGCGTAAAAAGAGGAAGTCTTTGGAGGTAATGGAAACGAAACCGGCCAAATTAATTGAGAGAGAAGAACCCCCTCAAAAGAATGAAGAAAAAGAAGCATTCTCTAATGACATATTGTACTTGTGTGACGTATGCGATTTCGCCACTTTCCGAGTCGCACAGTTGGACATCCATGTAGAAGGTCACGTGGCTAAACAAATGGATTTAAATAGACAACGAAAGTAAGCGAATGTTTTTAGTTTTCACTATCCGAAATTTCACTTTCTTAATGTATCGAGCCAAGAATGTTTGCTTGTGGCATAGTAACAAAGTGCAAAATTAGGTACAATCGAAATGAAGTATTGGATTAGTTCGGGTTGCGGGGTGCAAGTGGTTGATGATTTTGCAATTTTTGTAAGCGATTGTTACACTCTCCTCGCGATAAATTTCCCTATCTCTAACTTTCCAAATGACCACACGTGATTTGCAAAAAGCTGTCCCCACACTTTATTGGGTGTGGTTAGTCTCTTTTAGGGCTGTTTTCGAATTTTGACAGAAATTCGTTAGCAAAATATTAGCAGAGTCCTAAGGATTTTTCTTCAAGCGCTTTTAACTTTTTTTAAAGATAAAAGAATACGTGGTAGAGTATCGTTCACAGCAGCAGTGTCACAATGCAATGGTATCGAATCTGCAACAATATTCTTAGTGACTGCGGGATGCAAATAGGATAGGACCCTGAACAAAACATTCCTACGGTACAGGTTAGGCTCGCTAAATTCGGTGTTTCGGTCAACCTACGCACCATATTTAGGTATCATAAAATGTAAAATGGTTCCGACATCTCTATGTAGTATCCTTTATGTTCCTACTGTCTTTGGTAGTGTAGTAGTATGGGCAAAAACGATCCCGGTAGTGCCGTGCAGGGCATATGTAGACATATATGTCATGCTTTTTCAAAATTTTATATTATCGATGTTTGTTAGATTAATATGGTAACAGAAATGGTGGGACAGTAGTTGTATGAAATTCCTGAATCGTTGTTGCACATTCCTTAAAAAATAATGTTCGCAAGTTTATTATTTCTACTTCTCGGATCCTACTGGAAGCTAATTTAATCATTATGTTGTATTTTTGTCTACGAAATCAGTGGCATAAAAATTAATTAACTGCCTTTCAAATGATTATTGTATAATTGGCTACCTGTACTATGCTTATGATTGTTTCATATTTTTTCATTAGTGTGCAAGTGAGTAAGGATTCGAGCTTAATAAATAGCCTCCGGTGTAAATTTTCTTCAACCACCGAGATTCAAAGCAAATTGAAAGACATAAAAGATGATGGACCAAACCGACTATTACTGTCTCCAATTAACAAGTGTCAGGTAGTGAACGAAATTCCATCGACCTCCCTTAACTCCTACAGATGCTTAATGTGTCTCAGAGTTTATGGAGGTGAGTCAGTTATTCGACAACACATTAAGGTGTTTCATGGTCAAACCTTACAGACCTCAATCAGGACAGATGAAGATCCTAGCTTGGGAAAAAGAATTTTGAAACTTGCAAAGAGAGTTTCGAGGTAAACATGTACTAAAAGTTTATATCTACCTCCTTACTACAGTTAATCATATATTCTCCACCTTTCACCCTCCAGCATGCCGGGAATGTGCTTACATTAACAAGTTTTACTTATACTTTTTACACGATGTGCTGAATCCTTACAAGAATTACAGAATGAAAACCTTTAATTTTTTTCTGCTTAATGAAAAAACATTTTTTGATTTGCATTTTTCTCTAATAACCGGTGTTTCTGTTACCAGTTGGAACAACTTTTTCTCCACCTTATTAGCTTTTCCACGCATGACCGCTAAAAATTACCACTGAAATCATATCAAACTATTTCTGTGTACAGTGCTTCCATTTCTTATTTGTAGAGTGATAATATTTTGCAGCAAGCAAAATGGATGCCCCATTTCTCTAATGAAGCAGCAATTTCAGTACAGACAAGTGGTTTTGCCTTGAAAGCAAGGCAAAATTCACTTACGCTTTTGGGTCATTTAGCAGTTAGATTTCCCGTGGCCAACCGTTTAAAATGAGCATGTTGTGCCACTTCTGTTTTGGCTAACTCGTAATCTGCGAGAAAGTTGCAGATTCTGAAGTTTTATATGCTCCTTTAAATAATAGCAATTATTTTATTTAAATGCAATTCATAGTTATTTACTAACCCTTAACGTTAAAGGTAACCAAATTAAAGCAAGTTTTTTCGCTTGTGTGCATTGCCAGCTATTTTGATTAGTTACAACCGGTTTCTGTGGTTTTAACATATTTGTGTTACGTAATACTTTGGTTTATTAAAAATGTGTAATTACGTTACAGTAACTCCCGGCCGAGGGGTAGAGCGAAAAAGTTTTACGATCCTAGTGACGAGTTGGTTTCTGTGGATGAAGCATTGCCAAGGCTTATTGTCAAGGTCCACGGAGAGTAAGTTCTATGTAATTTCTGTATTAGAAAGTAATGCAGCAGCATGTGGAAGTTGGAACTAATCCTTTCGTAAAAGTTATTTGTGGTGATGGATAAATTCAGATGCTTACAAGAACCATTAAAATTAAGTGTACAGTCTAACCCGTAATTCCCATTATTATTAGATATACTTATTACTAGAAATATTAGATGCATGCAATATGTTAACTCCAATTTGTGGCGTAATAATTGGGTTTCACGTTTTTATTGTTAGTTTTGTTAAAATGTGTTTTTTCTGATTTTGTTTGCAGGCGTGTAGCAGCTTGTTCTGTCTTCACCCCAAGGAGTCCAGAGAGTTCGGGGGATTCACAGAACAATGCATTTCCATGCGAATATTGTTCGCAAAAATTTGTAAATCACGCCGAATATCTTCTTCATGTCATTCACCATAAGGGTGCCGCTGTTCGCAGTTGTGGCCAATGTGGTAAAACGTTCTTGCATTCAGAATTCTATCTCCAACATATGATAGAGGCCCACAATGACTCACCTGTTAATAAAAATGGATCTGCAGAAAACAGGAAAGAGCTATCAACAACACTGTCTGAAAACAATTCAGAGTCAGTGCAGAATGAGAAAGCTGCTAACTTAAGTCTGAGCGGGGCAACCGAAAGCGATTTGGAAAAAAACGAAGCTAATGTTTCCTTCCGTCACCTAAATTTGACAATTCCCAGTCGAGAAATTGACAATGGGTTGTCAAACAATGAATCTTCAGCACACAAAAGCAAAAATAATTTTGTTCCTATTGAGATTGTAGATACATTAACAAATGATCGTTTGGCTTGTTTGAAAGACAACATAATCGCAACCCGCGGTGTGGAGTTATTAGCCAATGCTTCGATTTTGGAAAGTTATGTGGAAAATGTGGCCCCATCTGACAGTGATAAGCTAGGTTCCAGTATTTTTAGTTCACAGAGAAGCAAACAAAAGGGTGACGAAGCTTGTAGTGTAAGGTTATTCAGAAATGACTCCATGGTAACCAGTGTTACTGAAAACAGTGCTGCACCTGGAGGGATGGAATTGTCTACCAATGATTCTTCGGCTGGCATTAGCATTGAAAATGGCTTCTCATCACAATGTGTAGAAATATCAACCAACGTTTTTCCGGCTCCCAGTATCATTGAAAGTAGTGTCTCACCTGAAAGTTTAGAAATAATAACCAATTATTCTTCGGCTCCCTACCCCATCAATGCAGAAAATGTCGTCTCATTTGAAAATGTGGCATTGTCAAGCCATGAATCTTCGCTGCACAACACCAAAGAAAATGTTCCACCAGACAATGCAGGGTTGTTAAACAATATTCCCGCGACGCAAAGGAGAAAAGAAGTAGTTGTCCAATCTGACAATGAGAGGTTATTATTCAATTACACCCATGGACGAAATGAGACAGAAAGTGATACAGTACATGAGGGGGTATGGTTGTTAACCAACGAAGGTGCAGTGCAGATAAGGACGGATAATTTTCCAGAGAAGCCTGCAAGCATTGCGCTACCGTCTGATAATGAGGCGATACTAATATGCCCAATTATTAACAACTCAGGTATTAACAATACTCAAAGCAAGGAGTGGTATAATAATAATTCATCCATACAACCCGCAGCTACAGAAACTCTTGGTTATGAAAATCTCCATAATGCCGTAAGTAATACACCCGTTTCTCACGGCAGTTTTATTCAAAATAATGGTATCGATTCGGTGTTAGCAACTACTGAAATTCATCAGGGGTCTCTTGAGCAACTTAGCATTTTAATTCCACCACAGCAGAATCCTGATAAAGCCATAGTACCTTATAGTGTAGCATCTGACCCTATTTCGCCTGCGTTAACGGAGGAATCGTACACCGCTTCAGTTCCCTCACCTGTCTATTTTACTGCACCTTCTTTGGAGTGGCCAGCCCTAGATATTCCAGAAGATCAAACAAAAGAAGCAAGTACTACTGGGAACTCTTCAGAAAGCAGTTTCACCAATCTGGAAATGCTATCGTTAATAGCAACATTAGAGCCCCGAAGATCTCCTGTGGACTTTCACTGTCCTGTCAAAAGCGCAATAATAAGCTCTGAATCCAAGTGTTCGACGGTCAGTAAAATAGTTATCGGAAAGGTACAACCCACTGTGCCACAACCTAACAATAACAATGGTTATTATGAAAATGCGAATTCCTTTACAAAAAATCTGAGTCAGGACAAACTCCCAATACCATCACCCACAGGCAGTGAAAAGAAATTCGCAAATAGTGGAGACCCTGACAAAATGTTGGGCCGACGCCAGTGCCCTCAGTGTATTGTTAATTACCAGAACCAACAAGCTCTGGAAGATCATATTGCAAAAGTCCATCCAGATTTTTTTCTGGGCGCATGTCGGGACATGACTTTATTAAGTAGATAAAGCACTCGTAATATAGAGTTAAGTATGTGAAGTTACCTACTATAATTATTACTGTTCTCGTTAATGTAAGAGTAGCCATGGAATTAGTTATGTCTAACTTGTACTCAGTTGGACTTCAAAGTTATACCAGTACAATATGCAGTTTATGTGTTCCAGATTCCACACTACGTGAGAGAGCTCACAGAGTTGTTCAATTGAAAATCTTAAAATCTTGTATTAATCAATGTCTGCTTTCTTTTAATTCTGATTTTAGTCGCGCAATTTACCAACTTTTCCGTAAACGTTCATTTGTAAATGCTAAACCGCTACGGCACGGTTGCCATTAACACAGAAATTGTCATATTTTCGGTACAAAATAAAACATATTTTTCTTACGAAAGGAAAAGTAACTAACTGATTGGTCGTTGTAATTTGGTTTGCCAAATCATTTTTTTCACGCCTCTCGCTCATAGCATGTATACCATATTCTACAAAAATGATCTTGCACCATTTTATGAACAATTTATTTAATATACCTATGAATGTAGATTCAAATCAGATGTCATGAAAATTTTATTTTGGTTCCAAGTTTCAATATAAGTATCAGGAGTGGCATAATAATAATAACGAATAAATAACACCGAAATGCTTGTCGTGGATTATACTAAGATATACGCACATGATGCAAACGAAAACATATCTGCGTCATCTTTCATCGTGGATCCCTTGAGTAATATATGTACATTTCTACCAGATAATTCGGATTTTCATTTCCGCGATTTTCTAGTTGATAAAACATTTTTCTTAAATACATTCCCTACCAGTTTTATGTTGATGCAAAGGAAGAGTGTATGTTAAGATGGAAATATTGTTGCCAATGGATCGCCAGAGGTCGCTTATAATATTTGCAAAGTAAGACTTTTGGTTGCTTATTGGGTCTGTCTTCATTCATAAATTTTACTATATTATTTTATAATACGCAATTTCAAGGCAAAAGAGAGCAAAAACAAACGTCACGATTGATTATACAATATGCTTTTTCACTGTACGCGTCCACCCCAAAACCTGTTTCCATGTTACATATTTGGCACATCCAGACAGAATGCGATTTTGCCTTCAAGTTATTTACAGTAATGTAAATGTACATACTGTATGTACCGTACCGTGTGTACCTCACAATCATTACAACTATTGTATTTGTCAATCTATGTTATTTGGTTCTATAGATTGGTGATAGTTTGTGGTTAGGTCAACCTAATATTCTTTCGATTGCGTAAGTTTCAATGCCAATGACCAACTAACAATAAATATCTTGTGCACGTGATTGAAACCTGATCTGGTCCTTTCGGCCTTGGCTCTTATAAACACTTTGAAGATCGCAAATCGAAATAATATTTTAGGGTCTCTACAAAATAATCAATAAATTTACCTTGGTATATTACCTACAGTTACACATGCGATGGTGAATAGTATACAATCCATAATCAAGTAGCAATGGCCAATGTCGAAGTTGAAGATGTGAAATACATCATATAATTTTCTTCTCATTAGGAGTATATCATGATACATAAAAATATTCCAAATACAATCAGCTTGAAATATTCGTTTCAATAACTTGTTTATTAATGTTTGCTTTATTTGAACTTGAGATTGTAATAGAATTAAAATTTTTATCTGCGAGGTATGGTATTCTACAAGATATTAACTCTAAAATGTCTGAAAGTATTGTATCCATTCCTAACTTACTTTATGGTGTGTTCAGTGCGTGTTGGTAATTGCATCAGATGTTTTGGATATACATATTGAGTACCATGGCTAAGCCCCGTTTACTCTAGTCTTACACTAGATATGAATTATTTAGAACGCCGTGCCTAAAAAATATTTACGAAATGAGCAAGAATGCTCCAAAAAACTCATTGGTTTTTTATTCGAAAGCTTCATTTCCTCATCCTCATTTTATCCTCAACGGAAATACTACTGACTTTTTGTCTCATAACCATTACGCCAAATTCAAGCCAACTTCTCATTCACTATACCGAAATTTATAAATTACTATGTTGAAATCATACGGTATTCAAAAGCGCTTTTCTAGTATTTTGCCCTTGAATAGGTGAGTCATTGTCACTTCTCAGTATATCACCATACTTTAGAGAATGGGCTACACCTAAATCTCATGAATTAAAGCCATAGGAAAACAGAGTTTATTGTGTCATCCTCTGCCTCTTTGCCCCAAATATTGTATCTGCGGTTATGTGCTATCTTGCAATCCTAAAGCCTGTAGCCTACTTAATGAAGCCTTTTAGAGGAAATCTTTTCGCTTTTGCGTAAACCCTTATGGTGAGAGTGTTACGGTAATCAAATGCTTTGATGTTGGTACACAGACAAGCAAAACAAGTTTGGACATTACTTTTTTTCATTTTTAAACATGAGTTAGGGAAGAGAATGTGAGGGGATTGTAGAAAGGAGAAATAACACATAGTCATGTTTTGTATAGTCAAAACCCAACGCAATAAAACAGTCAAGTCCAATGCTACATTTGCAGTTTGCACTTTGTACTCATCCTGTGCTTTTCATCTCTCCCATAGTTGAGGATCGTGTTGCATACAAATCAACAATTCCACATGGATTTTCTAGTCAAGTGTAAAATATAAACAATTTTTGGATTGAGCGTGGAGTTTAATAAACGTTTCCACGATGACTGAGAGCAAAGGTTTTGGAGCGGAAATGTTTCAAACATTTGAGGAGCTATGGTTAAAGACATTTGCGGACCTGGACCTAGAAGCATGGTACCCACTCCGGCGAAAGATAACGATAATTTTAATTGCCACATGGATTGCTCTAACAACACCCATCAGCCTCTCTGTCGTCCTTTTGTGTACAATCTACAAATTGTGTGTTGTATGTTTGGCAAAGATTCTCCGTCCTGACTTGAGTGATAATGTTCCTGGTCCCAGTAATTTTCTCGGCCAAGATTATAATATGTCAAAATCGTCCAAATTTAATATACTCACCCTGTTAGTTTTAGACGGAGACATTTCTATCAATCAAATCCGCACTGCGTTTCAAAACCGAGTTCTCAATAAAAGGAAAGAAGACGGTGAGAGGGAATACCCAGAACTGTGTCAATACTGGACCAGCTATTTGGGCTATATGTTCTGGAAAAATGAGGACAATTTTAATTTACAAAGCCATGTGAGGATGTATGATTATTGTCAACCAGAAAAATTGGAGAAAGTTACGGAAAAAGATTTGAAGGAAATAGTGGCTCATGTGTTACCTCAACCTTGGCAGGATGGATACAGCCCTTGGGAGATATTATTAGTTCCTAACTATTTTGATTCGCTCATTGATCGACCCCAGACAATTCTTATGTTCAGAATACATCATGCTATAGGGGATGGTCATAGTATTATGAGATTGACTTTCACGGATTTAGCTCAAGTCAAGCCACAAATTCCTAGTCCGATCCGTCAAAATATCACTTTGACGGAGAAAATATATGCGATTTCCACAATGCCTATAAGAATTTTTTACGAAATGGCGGAACTCGTTTACGATTCCATTGAAAATTATTGGGTCAAATTAAAATTTCGAACTAGGCCTAAAAAACGAGAGTACCATGTCTGCTTTACGTCTGAACGTTATCCTGTGGAGATGATAAAAGCCATTAAAAATAAGCATAATGTAAGCTTTGCTTCAGTTGTCTGTGCCGCAATGTGTGGGGGCATTAGGCGACTATTATTGGAAGGAGGTCATAAAGTTCCTCATAGATATTCCTGTGGACTTGCATATCCTCTGCCAAACCATCCACAAATTGGTTTAGTTAATCATGCGTAAATTTTTGATGATTTTATTAATAATTATTATTTTATTAATAGATTAAGTTTTGATTTAAAGTTCCCAAATAAAACTGCTGTTTTTTTTCCCAGATCCTTATTATTTACTCAATGGCCCATTGGTATGGAATCGAGGGAAGAGCGGCTGCAGAATATTTTCAATTCAATGAATAAATCTAAATATTATACAGGAGCCATATTTTCAAAATTTATTGTAAAAGTTACGGGAGTGCTACCAAATATTTTTTCATGGTCGATTGCAAACAATGCAAGGACCACAATAGCTGCATCTTTTTTCCCTGGGCCGGAGAAACCATTCGAATATCTAGGATGTACACCGACTGATATCATGTTTTCTGTTGGACTTCCCATCGGCAAGTGGGGTACTGTGAACACAGCAATAATTGTAATGCTAATTGGTAGCAGAAAAATATTTTTCATAGTCAGGTCAATTAATTCATTATATTTTTGTTATGTGGTTACAGGTGTGTTTTGTACGGCCCTGTCATTATTTGGGAAGCAAAGGTTTGTAATTAATATGGATAAAAAGTTTTTCCCATCCGAAGAGGATTTCCACAAATTGGATGGCTTCATAAATCAAGAAATGGTTGCCTTACTTAATTCATCTGATAAGTTCAAGACTTTGAGGAACAAAAAGTCCGATTAGGATAACCATGTAGTTTTAATAATTATTATTATGTAAGAATATTATATATGTGATACTTCGCAACAGACACTTGTCACACCAAACCCATTAGTGGCATTCCTATATTATTAATATTATTATTGTATATTATATATTATATTATAATAATTTTAAATCACAAGCTTGGTTAATAGCAACTCCAATTATTACTGGTTTTAAGCTAGTTAGGTAACATTAGGGGAAATTTCAAAAATTAGCAAGCTCCTAGCTTGTATCGTATTTTATGGCGATTGATTTTTTTATATTCGATTTTAAGAATATTGTCGGAGATATTGTAGTGAAAAATTGTTTTTTCTGTGAAGACTTCTTAACGGAGAGATTAATACGTAATTATGTATGTATGCATATTTATTTATTACTCACGTCACTTCTTTAAATGGTTGATTGCTTGGTCAATTGGATGTGACTTTTACTCCACTTGTTTCCCATCCTCCCTTGATTACTATTGTTTTCTACAGTGTGATTAATAGAGCCTAATGTTGTGTGGGCTGCTTGAATGACGTACAAACTTTAGCCCGTATGAATTTAATGAAGTATAGATCTTGGAAAAGGAACTTGAATTTTTTTGTGGATGTGAAATTTTCTCACTCCCTTCCAATCTTTGCGGTCAATTACTATACTATAAAGTTTTTTTTAATAATAATTGATGCTGTAGAGTGATTCGTGCTACCCTTATAAACAAGAATGTGTTACTGATGAGTCAAATTAAATTCTAATTATTATTCATGATGATAATGGCGATGCTTCGTATCCCTTTTTCCATCTTTATTATAAGCTTTAACAATTTCCGCCTTATTGTGTAATAATGATAGTTAAAGAAAATATTCATCATTTTGATCCGATCATTTATTCAAGTTTATAGTTTTTGACTGTTTGCTGCCTCAACTTGGCAACACAAAAAAATTCATAGGCCTCGAACCTCCTCTTCTAATCTTCACCTTCTAGCTGTGGAAACCTTTGCATCCCGTACTAGTAATGATGAAGGACTTAAACGAGTGAGAAAATGGAAATAATAAAGTGTGTATTTTTCACTGTATAGTAAAGAGAAATAATTGAACGCAACTTTATTACTCGTACACCACAATGATACTACTATACCAACTCCACATGAACCTGCACAGGCTGCAATCACTGAAAGTTTCATGGGAAATTTTGCATTTGTGTCGTATCAATGGTGTTGCATGGTACAGTTCTTTATGAATAACTGGAACATTTATTTAAGGTAATATTTGGAACAAACTTTAATTTGCATCAGCGTTAAATTGCACAGTAATCAAGACGATTACAAAATTCTGCAAATCTGTATGGCTAGAGAGGTATAGCATCCATGTGGGAAATCTCACGTAAAATTATTTATGCAAAATTTACTGCTCAGTATTTTCGTACATGATCACGAAATAATTGTACGTAAAAGTTATTGTGATCCTCTTCTATGCATAAAAATTTGGGCATAAAAAGTTTGCCAGCAAATATATTTTCGTTAAAAATTCATAAAATTCATAGAAATCAGTAAATACTCCGATTTAAAAGTAATCCTACGTTTTTCCAATACTTTTATTTTCGATTCCAAATTACATAAAGAGTGAGTTATTTTCAAAATCCGTTTATTCATAATTTCGTAAAAATCCTTTATGATGAAAAAATCGCTCCAAATAATTTACATAATTGTTTGCAATTTATGCATAAATTATGCCCTGAATTTATGCATAGCTATGTAGCCAGTTTTCACGGTGGGATATTATGCGGTGTTGTCGGTCTAATCTAGTTTATAGGTATAAATTCCAATTCTGCATTTTCCCCCAGGAAAGCTCAGGGTAGAACATAAAAAATTTCATTGTCCTCTTTCCTCTTGGAATTTCCAGCTCTGATGCTAACCTTAAATTTCAACCTTAATTTGAATGCAATTATCACGTTGACGTCGACTTTTTTGCATTTTTTTCCGACAGTCTGACATTGAGAAAATTGATTGAAACTATGAAATCATAACTTACCATCCCAAAACTATGAAACGGCTTGTAACTTTTGTAATATGAGGAAAATTTACAGGCAAAAACGTCATAAAATTGTTGCAAACTTTCAAGCTCTACAATGTATATAAAGTAGAAAGTAAAAAATGTTTGAACCTCAATTATTTAAGATCTTCGTGTAGACCGGCCTCAGTCAGTATGGCCGTCGCAACATCGATGGATCAAGTCACATAATAAATACTCTTCAGCACCAGAGGGCGCAGTGGAAGCAACGATTGGAAGCAGTACTTACGTTGGTCGTGGATGGCATAATTTTGGGCACTGTAGCTACCCCTGTGTGTATTTCACAATTTTCACATTGAGATAAAGAAGAATCTCTGACGAATTTTGAAAACGCAGTTTTTATCCAAAACTACGTATGTAGAGGAGTCCCTGAACGTGACATCATTGAAAAAAATATGATGAATATGGAGTTAAATGCATGCAAGGAAGTCGTGGGGCCCTCTTCTTCAGAATTTCTTGCTGGAAAATGTCTGATCCATTAAAATACATCATTTGCATACATCCATTGAGCTATGCTAATACAATTTTTAAGTTCTAATAGCAGAATTCTGTACATTTCATGTACTTATGTAGCTAGAAGTATCTACTTGAAAGTGAACCACCATGGCTGTACTTTCCATGTGGATACATCTTTAAGAAGACAAGTATAGTATTTCTTTCAGCCTTCGCTGCTAAAGTTATTCATAAATCATCCCAAATTTTACTGCCAAATAATGGTCAGAGTATTCTATTCTGGTCGCATGGTCAGCAACTGGACGAAACTTGACATTTTCAATTGTAAGCAAGTATAAATATTAAAAATTGTTTATTGACGCTTCTGCATTCCTAAAGATGATTGAAATATGCCCGCAACATATGATATTAATAATGGCTACAAATGTTCAATAAAATCTTGCTGTAGCTTTTTCTTGCATATATTGTAATAATAACTAGGAAAATAAATAATGAATTTATATTATTTATATATTTATATAAAATAAACAAAATAGCTTATAGACTGTATGGAACATTATAAAACTTTTGCTTCAATTTGATTTCATTTTTATTAGATTGCATCGGATGGATACATATAATATCTTAATTATTTTAATAACTGACAGAAATTCCAATAGGTAAACATAAGTTACATGATTTTGTGACAGCACTGACAGCAGCATAACGTGAATCATGACGCATCTCTCAAATAGGCCCCAAACTTTAACGTTGCATTTAATGCTGTGGCTGAAATTTAAAAAAAATTCTCAGACTTCTACAAGTGATACATGCATTGAATTAATAATCTTAAAAGATAGTAGTAAAATTATTAATCTCGAAATAACGTTGAAGCAAATTCTATTAAACACTTACCATCACTGTCAGTTTCCTTTTGATATCTTGAATCTCTTGCTCAATCTTCTTTAATGAGGCAATGGTCTCATTGGAAAATTTTAAGGCTAGCCGTTCCTTGAGAACATTTCTCTGTTCAAATTTCCTCTTCATCGTTGCGCAAGTAGCTTCACCTTGACTATCGGAGACAAAGAACGTACTACGAAACGCCATCTTCCCTTCGAAAGTACCAGCCATAGGTACGACAATGGAGTCACCCTCAATTGTATACGTTGTATATCCAGCTTCCCTAACCTTAGTTTCCAAGTCTGCCATTGACATACCCGGAGCCAATAAATGTCTACCTTCAGCTTTGTAGTCCAGAATGTACTTATCATTGAAATTCAAAGTTGAGCATGCTTGAATGCTTGCGCCTGCAGGAACATTCATTATTCGGGTCGACAGGATTTCCTTTTCTGACTGAAACACGATTCTGGACGATGATTCGGAGTAGGTTCGATAACCGACGTCAATCCAGGCCCAAGTAAAGAAAAAAATACAGCAAAAGAAGCCTCTCCATGTGTGCATATAGGTCCAAGTCTCGGATTTAGACGTTGCAAATTGATGTTTCTCTGCCATGATTTTGCGGTGCGTGACTGTCTGAACCACATTTGTTTCAGCTAGGTTGTTAATTTGATCAAATCCCATAATATCTTCTGTACCATCATCAGCCTGAGAATAGTCAAATTCAAATTGGGTGACTGTAATGGTTGGAGTGGTTGTGGCTTGCAAGCAAGACATTTTCTCTCCAAAATACAGATCCTGATCTGATTGGCTGAGTCCAAAGACGTTGTAAAGAAAACTGTTGCCAGGATCACTTCTAATACGAGCAATGTACTCATTGCTAGTAACATTGCTGGAGGAAACCCTCTTGAATTTTCTACTTCCCATTGAAAGCGGATCTTCCTTGAAAATACAAGCTTCCCAAGTTAATTTGCACTGGTGAGGGTTCGTCAGGACTTCATAAAGGTAAAGTGACTTGGATTTTTTTAAATTGGTCAATTCGCCCGTTGAAAAATAGTTTGTTACCGTCTCTTCCGAAATCTTGTTTGCAACTTGAACCTTCCTTGTCTCATGAAAAGAGGGTTGCATCGGGGCCAGGAAAAAATCTTTGCCATTGTTGATGTCATATACGTCAAAGTTGCTGTTCTTGATCCTTGTAATAATGTTGCTGGAGGATTTTGCTTCATTTCCGGAATCTATTCTCACCCAATTTTCACCAATGGGCGTGTTCACCAAAACAGATTTCCATTCAAGGCTGCAAGGGAAATCCGACTTTCCGGGTACAATTAATGTTGTACATAGCAATGCAAAACTCAGGAGGGAATTAAGAATCATTATAAAAACCGGGAAGGTAGGATTTAATTCTTAAGATAGTTGCGGTTAAAGCAATGAAGGTTTGGATAGATATTGAACTGCCGTTTGACTATGAACTATAGGGTTACAATTTATTTTATTTGAATAGCCTGTAAGCTGCGTTCACTCCTGTCGTGTATTTGATCCCGTTCCTTTCCAAATGTACACATAAAGAAAGGGAATTATCACTAGGAGTAGTAAATATACATACATTGACAGCTCTATCTTTACATGACTAATCCATAGTTATGATTATCCCTAGTTCCACAGCTTGATTGGCACCTCATTTTTATTAGTAGAGTTGTTTTTCAATAATCTCTTCCAATACTACAGATACTGTTAATATTGTGCAGAAACTGTATTTTACCAAGATCCTTCTGGGGAAAAAGAGATACGTTTATAGTACGAAAGTTATAGAGAGATTCAAAGACACGTTAACATTTTCGGCTGGGTAATCCACATGTTATAGGTATGGAAAATTATTAAGCTCTTATCTTATTAAATTCTCCATAAAATTTCGAAAGCGGTGTAACTTAAATCAGCTAACCTTTATCATTAAAATTTGTTGAAGTTTTAATGCCTCATTTCCATGTTATTTCTATTCCAGGGATGAATTTACAAGGAGCAAGTCTTCTCCTGGTGGCTACCATTTTGACTCAATGGCATCCGATAGTGGGACTACTTAGATGTAACTTGAATTTAGATCCTCAAAACACTGAATGGAACTATCTTACAATTGGCGAAGAGATTCCAAATGAAGTCATTAAACTTGGAGGAATCCGTACAAATAGCTACATTGCAGTGGCAGACACCGGTGATGGGTATTTCATTGGAACTTACCATGAGAATTTGAACATTGGCTACTTTCCTTCTCCTGTCTTTCCCACAGAACTTGATTCTTTTGCAATTTTAAAGAACATGGAAAATTGTACAACCAAATGGGAAAATGCTGGATCCAAACCACCAGCATTTGCTGTCCCGTCAATAAACCAACAGTACTACATTGGAAGGATTTTGACAGTTGATGGGTATTATTATGCCGGAAATATAAATTATAATAATAGCCCACCAATATTTACCGTTGCAATTGAAAGCGAAACCAAGAATTTGACGGTGGATGGAACCATTCAAGTGCTCACATCCTTTTCCGCTGGCATAAAGATGAGCGTGGAAAATGTGGAGATTTTGCTCGAACCCGACACTGACGATGTGAATGCGATGGCTGTGGAAGAGATACGTAACAATGGGAATACCATTGTTTCTCAAACTATCGAACATAAGAAAACTATTTATGAAGTTTACAGCAACACGATTTCTAGCACGTATAGTACCAGGGATGTTCATAGTTGTGGCTGGAGCTTCAATATTTGGATTGCAGCAGCAAGTCATACCTACAGGGAGGAACATACATACACTGAGACGAAAACGGAAACATGGACGACGGAGAAAACAACTGAAATCAACCTACAAAGGAAAATTACAGTTCCAGCTTATGAAGGTGTACAAGTCTGCTCGGTGGTAACCATCAAAGATAAGATTGACATTGAGTACGAAGGTGACATGGTTTATACTGCACCGGGAGTAAGTGCTGAGGAGATTGCTGAAATCCTTTGGAATTCTAACAACCCGATAAAGGTGACCATTTTAAATGGAAAGGCTACACTTCCAAATGTTAAGGGAAAATTTAAAGGGTCTGTCGCAATGCAATCGGCTTTTTTTATTGTAGATTTAAAATCAAATATAGGCTGTCTAGAATATGCTCAGAATGTAGCCAGAAAGAGTTCGGGTATGTGGCATAGCTTGAAGAAAGAAATGCAAAATAATGCGTACAATAGTACTGTCTAGATTTCCCCTTGCCGTTGCATCAATCATTGTATGATTTAGTTAATTGTAATTAATTAATTTGTGGATGAATAAAATCGTGGAGGCATATTCTTGCATATTGCCATTTCTCTGGTTCTTTGCTCTTTTTTGCATTGGAGTGTGCTGATAACTGATGCACACGAACCGCATAGCTCTCAATAGGAATCAGTGTATCACATTGTGTGTACAAAATCATATTTGCATAAAAAGAGTTCAAGGGATAAGGACAAAAAATCTTTAGAAAATCATAACAATTTGTTTAAAGTTACGATGTTTAATTATTGCATTTTAGAGTTCTCTGGAATATGCTCACTGTTGCTATATAATCATGTAATGAATTCATTCTAAGCATTCCCTGGCTTACCTTATCACCCTGAATATTCTATTTTAGAGTGTACATCGCAGCTCTTACCCCGTTGTGTTTTGAATTTTGCATGACTTTATTATGAAGTAAAATCTAGTTTCATGTACTATTTATGTCATTATTTTTAAATACACACTACCTCACGCGCATAAGTGAAAGAGGGCAAGTATGAATAAGATTTAGTGTTTCAAAAGGATTGACGGAGTGAAGTTTAATATTAACTAAGTCTTAAAGGATATGTTAAAATGATATTTTCCTATAGTATAAAGATGACGCTAGTGTGGTTCTTCTGTGGCGGAAGTTTTGGAACGCAATACTAACGCCATCTGTCATCAAAAAGTACAGACGCATTTACATTTCAGGTAAAATTTTCTCCATGGTGAAGGCTCCCAAATCAAGTATTATGTACGTCAATTTATAGTAATAAATGAATGGCTGTGCTGTTGTCGTGGTGTTAATTGAGTCCGCCATTCCGTGATGCGAAATGGTTGGAATGACTTATTTAATAGAGTTATTTTTAAAGTGTTATTAAATTGGACAATTATTACATAATATCGAACAAGTATGTGTTTAGCTGCATATTCTGCAAGGAGCCTTGTAGAGTATGTCAGAAGAAAATAACTCTTCAGTGATGGACTTTGAAACCACGTGTGCACCGGAGGTCACAAATTGACAAGAAGTGTTGAAATCAATCAAAGCCAAAAGTCATAAACCTGATAAAAAAACAAATTGTGGCTGCATTTGAAAATGTTCTAATCCTCTATTCCCTAGAATCCATTAATTATAACTACACTCGAAAATAAATAAAAAACGATAAACGCGTCGATTCGAAACGAATAAAATTAACAGGAAAAAGGGTCATTTTTATTCTGTCAAGTAGGCGGTTGGTATAGGTTGTTGGTAATGAACGAGCACTTGTTGATTTACGTTGTAATTTATTTTGTCATACTAATCAATACTTAAATATAGGGAATTAACTTATCAAAAGTCTTAATAAGTAAATAATTATGGTAAAAAACGCTTGCACACATAACTGATAGAGCTAACAATGTGACATCTTCCTGGGTATCAAATTTTTCAACATGCTATCTTCTCGAGAATCCTTTTGTAAACTGTCACCTATAGATATTTTGAGATGATAAGTATACCTTTATCGAATCCTAGTACGAACGAAAAATTCGATCAATGTAGTCGAAACAATAGTTCCTAGAAAATTGTGTAAAATGACTGACATCTTAAGCTTCAATTTATTGCATTACTCATTGCGCAATCATCATCAGTCAATAAATTATATTCTAATCGATTGTTTGTTTTGTTAAGCTTAATGTAGCACCAATCAAAAGGTTGGCGTTTCTCAAGTAATACATAAATGTTTTTACGTATTCATATAGGATGTAATTTACACATTTAGAAACTTATCCCCTGTTGCCATGCCACTTACATATAATTTTTTCAGAATAACTAAGCCATATGTAAATTGATAATAAAAATTAGCTCCAAAAGAGTTATCATACTTCGTTATGAAACTAAAATGTAGATTACGTCGTCTAAAATCTCATGCGACAAAAAATTAAAAAGCTACTCTGACGTGCATTACTAAGGTTTATATAGATGATATGCGGGAACATGCTTTTTTCCCAGAGTTGGGAAAAATTTAACCTTTTCATATCTTCAATTCGGGTTTGCTGGGTTAAACGGGTTTTTAGGTATTTGAGTTTTTCGTATGTATTTGCTTGCATATGTAGCATTAAAAAATATTTATAAGGGCTGATTACTCAAAGTTTTTGATAGCATTTACCAATATATTAGCCTGCGTAAAAGCTTAAAACATCCATAAATTTATTTTTAATTAACTACATGCTTATTTTGATCCACCAAATTTCTTAATTGCCCAGAAAATGTGACAGTAATTGAATCGATGTCATCATTTCTTCGCACGCCATTTCTACGGATACGGATACAACCAATATTTTAACTAATGCAATGCAATGCGTTACATAAATACCATTATTTAGGTTGATATCTCTAAATTTTGTTTAAAAAACTAAATAGGCTGGCCGGCGGGCACACACAAATCGACCCCCATTATATTATCTCTCGTCAAAACTGCTGCTGTCTTAATTTCATCCTTGCATCTTGTTGCGGACCAGCACGTTGGTTAACATTTTAAATAAACAAAAATATGCAAGGGTAAATATTTCCGTACAAGCATTTTCCGCGTATAATTTATAGTGCTGTACCAGAAAGCATGCTTATCTACAAGTCAGAAACACAAAGGAAGTGGCTTGATGAAAAATCTTAATTAGAATGCAAAAGAATTTAGGCTACTAACCATTTATTGATGTGCTCTAGGATTTTATGCATATGAATTTTCGCCATTTTTGAGGTTGACGGAAATGGTCAGTCTGCGATAAGGTATATAATGTACTGATGAAATGAGAAGGACGAAAGAATATTTATTCCAACGAGTTTACATGTACATGTGCAAATCATAAAATAAATTTTTGGGGAAAATCAATTTACTCAATTGTTATCAAATATTTATGGAGCAATAATTGACAGTTTATTCCATGGTCTGGACTTCAATGCCTGTGCTGTACACCCATTCATCCCTGAACCGTAGGGAGCCGTTCTGAATTCAGTATTGAGTGCTGTGGAAGCTTGAAACTCTCCTGTCATGGGAGTCTTTGCTATTACCTTTCCATTAAGAACTTCAGCCTCAATGCTATCTTGCTTCAGGATCTCTACAACTTCCTCGGGGTCCATCCCTCTAGCAGAGTATTGAACCGTAGCGCTGTAGTCTATAGCTTTGTTCTCGGTTAATTTTATTAAGGAACAGGCTTGAATAGAAGTAAAGGCTGGAACGGTGACAAGTTGACTCACAGCAAATTCATTTTCTTCAATGGTTGTGTACGTTTCTGTCTCTGTTCTGGTCGTGGTATGTGTATATGTCTTGGTCCGACCCCACCACAAAATCCTTGTTCTTATGGTTTCAGTGTATGTGGATGTCCACGTTTTCTTAATTTGAATTGTGTACGTTTCTTTGATTGTCTTCTTATGATTCAGTGTTACAGAAACTTCTCCAGGACCTTGGTTGTGAATTTCATCCATCCCAGCAAAATCCGTCTCTCCCTCGAAAGGGTCAGAGGCAAATATCAAATCGGTCACGTCCATCTCAATGCCACGGGAGTACGATAAGAGCACAAAGTAATTATTGAATTCTTCCGTACCTGTGGAGCCTTCGGTAGTTGTAATGTAAACTTTTCCATTCTTTTGGTCAACATGTCCAGGGTACCACTCGCGACTGGGACTCATACGCTTGCCAACAATATCATTGCCACTTCGGCCCAAGTTCGGCACCAGGAACTTCTGATCTTCTGTCGTGGGGTTTTCCACCCATTCTGAAGTACATTCATGAGGATTCACGAGGAAGTCAAAGGAATCCGCGAAAGTTGAATTTTCGTCCTTGTCCCCAAAAAAAGGTAGAAATATTTTCTTGACATTGTCGTTATCGTCATACCGACCAATGAAATATGTGTCGTCCCCGTCAAATTTCCCTCGAATTATGTATTGCTTACTGTCACCAACTGGTTGAATCTTCACTGTATCCTCAGGGATTACCAGGTTTGACACGGATGAATTGGACCAGCTTAGCTGACATGGTAATTCCTTTCTAGTCCTTTCAGCTTGACAGGCCGAGACGGCGAGCAGCAACGTAAGAAAGAATTCAAGAGCTTTCATTTTATTTCAAAAAACAATAAGTTTCTTTAAATTCGATCCGACGGGTCTTAGAAGCGTCTCTGTAATTATTACGAATATTGTTCACTGCATTTGCAACACCGTGAAAATATAGGTGCAATAATTATTATTATTTGAATGGATATTTTAGTGTGATATGCTTTTATCATGGTAAACGGTATTTTAATCTTATTGATTGACACCTTCGAAAGTATGACAGTATAATCCTCCTCCCATGAGCTAATGCCTTGTTGTGTTCACGCTGATAAATAATCACAAGTCTCAAATTTACCCAACGAAGAGAAGCTTTTCAGTATACAAGATAATCATTATAACTTACCATAACGTTAGAACCTTCACTGGAAACAATTGTCGAAGAGTTCAGGAAAAATGAAATATTTTTCAAAAACGATTGTAATTTTTTTCATTCTAATAATTGGAGTTGCAATCCCAGAATGTGATTCTGCTCAAATCCGATGTCCCCTGGTGTGGATGGACTACGAGTTATCAACCGGAAGCCCGCCATCGAATGCCGTTCCAGCCTACGATGGAGACAAAGAAAACTTTATCATTCGGGGCGAAGACCAAAATGTCGGGGTTTATAAGATTGGAAGACTTGATGTTAACAAGGGCGCTTACATTGTCAACAATGATGGCACAGTGGGAACAAGTATTCTAGGCCTCCAAATTCAAATTCTTACTAATATCCATGAATGTGACGTTGATTGGGTCAAGAGTATGCCAAATGCAGAGTTCCTTACTCGGGCAAATAATAGCGAACAAACTAAGGCAGTGGGTCGTGCGCTAGTCGAGTATTACTATTTAAGTGGAGAGGTAGATACGCAAAGCCGAACTCTGACAGTTGTGAATAAAACCGAAGACCCTGCGATGGTAAATGACTTCGAATACCTTATTTCTACCAGTGATGGCTTACGATTACAATTTACCAACTTAACCTTCAGCGGTCAGTTTAATGGTATGGTGGAATTTCTGGGAATAGATGAAATTAGCAACCAGGGTGCAGGAACCATCGTTCAAGAAGTGACCCACACGTAAGGCTAGTTTATGCTTCTGCACATGTCAAAAATATGCTGAGTAATAAAATTTCTGTTGATTAAATATATATTTAGTAAGAAGATCATAAAGGCCACGAAGTTTCAACATGATGGAAGATGGGCTCATTGTGCCGAAGCTACCTTTGACTTTGACATTGACATGAAATTGGAAGTTGGATCTATAAATTTAAATTCTCTGGGAGTTAGCATCTACCAAACTTTCCGTAAGGAAAAGCTGACCTCTCAGCCTCAGTCAATCGGCTCTGAAGTGGAACAAGACTTGACAGCTGTAAGGGAAATCATAGTTGGCAGTTACTCACATGTGCAAGCATGCACTCTCATCGGCAAGATCAACAAATTCTCCAACTCATTCACAGCCACTGGTCAATACTCCGCCAAAGGTTGGACGGGTCAGGAGGTTTTTGATTACTTGAAACAACAGTCCAATCCACCCCGTGATCTTAACGTGCTTCCAGATTCCAACTACACTACCTCAACTGAATCTGGAGTCTTCTCTGGAGAGTTGTACCTAAACAATGTCATGGCTGTTCTGGATATTACACCAGGCGTGGACTGTGTTGAATTACAAAAGCTCTTCATTCGCTGGAATGCTATTCAATTACAGGGTAACAAAACTACTAAAGTCCTTCAGGAGGAAGGAGAGATTGAAGCCCGAATCACTAAAATACTTGCCATTAAACAACGTTAATGTAACATTTTGTCAAATTAAGCTTGATTGCTGAGAGTCATAAATAAAAACCCTCGTGCAATCGTCTTTATTTCCTTCTTCTATGCATTTCTTTGAGCATGGTAATAAAATGCCTTATTCCTCTTACACCCTGAAATTTTATTGCGATTTATGGCCACCTTCTCAATGGTGTCTTACAATAATTACCAGATCCTCAGTTTCCAGCCCTTTACATCAGCTTCCATGAAATTCAGCATTACTGCTATTGCAAAAACCATGGGCGGCTTACGAGAAAGCAAGCAAGTACAAAGAAAAGTGAGAGCAGAGTAATTACAGCTACTAGTAAATTATATCACCAAAGTTTGACAACGTAGTAAACATTTCCTAAAAGGACAGCAAAAAATAATTTCCTTCCATAAGCATACTGTGCATTTTATCATACGCGGAGCTTTAAAACTCGTCAGCTTTGTATCTGGTTTTGGCATTAGCTTCCATGAATTCCTTTGCTTCTATTATATAAACATAGCATAGGAATAAGGGTATGTACATATGTATATGATTTGAAAAAAAACAAAAGTCAAATTCATCAATGGTTTTTTCCATTTACTGCCAACACATTAATACTAATTACTGTAGCGTTGACGGATATTGTAAACTGGGACAGTTTTTTCTAGGACCTTGTCCATCAATTATTACGACTTGGTTCATGAGAAAAAATGTCTTTACATATCATCACTTCTTTTGTACATCATGCTCTCGGCTCTCATGTTACTAACGAGCCTTTGAAATTCTATTCTATACTTGAGTTGGTAAATAATATGTATATACATGAAGGAACCAAGCCATATCCTTCCAAGAACTTCTGGACTCCTGACATTGTTCCCTTTGACTTATTTACATACATACTTGTGGCCCACTGGTTCATTTCTTAGAAGGCCAATTCCTACTGCAAGGCGAATATAAACTGCACTAAATCAGACTACTCAGCTGGTTTTCCTTCACTTCCCTTCCTTCTACGAGCTTGAGTGGGTAAAAGTTTACAAGTGAGAGTGAAAGTTTTAGATTCATTTAAAACCGAAGAAATTATTCCCTTTGTCAGCGTTGCAAATAAATCGTCAGTCCTAATTACCAAATAAATTTCAAGAAAAGATTTTTGTGTTAATATTTACAATTTTGAAAATGCATCGTGGATTGTTCATAACTTTTCTTGCGATTTTCCTCATCCTTCAAGTTGTTGACGTGAGTGGAAGAAGAGCAAGAGTGAGAAGCTACGCGGTGGAATCTTGTGTTTCACATTGCAATTCCATGTATCGTTACTGTGTTAATCAAAGTAAGTATTAAAATGTAACGTAAATTTGAGCATGCTTGGATTTGGGGTCAATACGAGTTCATCTACATGAATAGATTTGTATAAACGTAGGATATTATGCTTGAAAATATTGTCATTTTAATTTGCCCTACCTATAGTTGCAGCCACTGGACCAGAGGATCAGTATGCGTACATTCCATGTGAACGTGACTGGGACAACTGTGAGGAAGGATGTCACGATACTTAAATTAGGAAATCCAATTACCGTCCAGTTCCGGTACAAACATGCACAATAGAGATTTATTTCTTTTGACAAAAAATATTATAATTGACAATAAAATAAATACCACATAATATGTTACACAATAATTGTGTGCCCAATACAAAATTTAGTAATTACTAAGCATTAAGCTCACAATGGTTGACATCAATACGGTTAGAATAGTGGCATGAGTGAAAATACTATTAGCCCCACCAGTACTAGCACAGTAGCCGTTAATATCAAAGTAACCCGTGGAACATCGGCATACTCCAAAGTTACCAATGTCGTTTTCTGAAACCCGTCTACATGCAAGATGTGATTCCTGATTACATTCAAGAGGAACCTCTCCCTCGCCAATTTCATTCCTTGAAATATGACATCTGCCATACAAGACGGTCCAGCAGTGTTGAGTTTTTAAATCATACACCTGATCCTCTTGACTAGCACAATCACACTTGTTATTTGTATTGCAGATCAGAGACGCGTTTACATTGCAGTTCTCATGGGTGTTGCAAGGTACATTAAAATTACCTACACATTTTGCATCAACTCCCGCACCCACTTGAACATACCCGTAATTGCATTCGCAAGTCTTATTTATGCAACTCATGTAAGCTCTCTCATCACATCTACCAAGGGGATGGTCATTATCGCAGGTACTCCCTGGGGTTCGGACACAATCACCATTTAGATTCTCTACCAATCCTAAGCTGCTGTCACATTTACAGATATCTTCAGCACATTCTAGTCCTTCTTGGCAAAGGGCTCCTCCTGTACAATCCTTGCCCTTGGTGAGATAACATCTTCCATCATTTGCATTATAATCCATATTGTCTGGTTCCGAGCATTCACAAAAATTCGTTTGACTGCATTTCTGGAATCCATAATCTCCGTCGCAATCTCCAACTACGTCCTGTAAGTTGCATTTGCTCCCGTATTGGCGTACACATTGTCCAAGTTGATTAGAAACAAGATCTCTATCACCAGGGTAAGGGCCTATGAAAGAAAAGAAAATGAAAAACGGATGTCAAACTTCCAATACTTTATAAATTCAATCAATAATTGTGGTGCCTATATGCTATATATCTTACTATTGCATTGGCAAGTTCCACTAACGCATTCCGCCAGATTAACACAGCTTTGCGAGTAGGGAAAAAGCTCACATTGTGAATTGACTTTGAGTCGACATGTTTTTGTGTCTTTATCGTAGACAGAGTTGCTGCTAGCACAGTCACACGATGAGGACGAGCTATTGCATTTGAGGAACGATAAGGGATCACACAGGTCATTGTTGGCATTGCATGACTTTTCGTACTCCAACACACATATCCCTTCCTTGTTGGGTCTCATGTCAGCTTTGCAATAACAAGTCCCACTCTCACATTCCGCATTCGCAATGCAAGGTGTCCCGTCTTTTGTGCAGGGGCCACCGGCCACAATGGAACAACTTTTTGTATGAGCATCGTAGCTAGAATACATGAAATTGAGACAAACATTATCTTTGAACAAATTCTACAGTAATGTTTCAAGTACTACGCTTAAGTCGTTTTAGTTGAAGAAAGCCAAAGATGGAAAGTTAGAAATATTGAGGGAAGCTACACAATCTTACAGTGATTTGTTATCCTTGCATGTGCATTTTTTAGGGCTAGTAGTTGTACAAGTTTGATAACCGGCTTCATTGCAAAGAGGATCTCCAGTAGCCCCACAATAAGCTCCATAGGGAAGAACACATTGACCTGTTGAGTTTGTTATTAAATCGTCTCTGCACATACAAAAATTGTATTCCACACCATTTTGTTCGACTTTCTCGCATGTGGAAAATGTCACACATTTTTGGGAGCTCATTGGATCACATTGCCTATTAGCTTGAATTTGACATTTTTCCAATTTGACCCCAAGTTCATAGACAGTTCCATATTTACAGGAACATTTGGCGTTGATGCAGCTAAGGAATTTTGATTCATCACAGGGTAAATCGGGGGTGTTGTCACACGTATCTTCGTGCATCACTCTGCATAATCCATTTTCATTGGCTTGTAAACCATTTTTGCAGGTACATTGACGTATTCCCGAGCCGAGATCGGTGCAATTAGACAGAGATGTGCATTCCTGGGCAGGTATCTTATATGGTTCGTCGGCAGCGCATGCTTTATCTGCTTTCAGGACACATTTGCCGGTACCAGCGTCGTATATAGCGTCGTTTTCATTACACATACAAGTAGTAGTAGCTGCATTGCATTCGTGGTAGTAGTCTTCATTGCAATCTTGGAAACCTGGGAATGGGGAACAGAATCTTCCATATGGTAATGCACACTTTTTTACGCCTGGGACTTCAATGTAACCGTTGTCACATACCACGTAACCATTAATGCAATTTGTATTCGCAGTCAGCGGAGTGTTGTCAGCATCTGGACAAGTTTCTCGGATTAAAAGTTCACATTGTCCGCTTGTCCAGTCAAACATGGCTCCATCCTTGCATAAACATCTACCACTAATGTCACAGGATAAAAATGATGTGCTAAATGCACATTCTAATTTTGGGTCAAGCGCTGCTGGGTTACACTGTTCTCCTACATTCTTTGCAGTGATACAAGCGTTGTACGTACAAAAATATGTAAGGAATAGAATTAATAGTCTTGGTATTTCCATGATTACCGATATGGAAATTGACGATGTGAATGAGTAATGGACTGGATAGTATTTGGGTTTTGAAGACACTAACGTTGTAATAATTTGAAGCACGACGTATCAAAGGACATTGAAGTTTTAGAGGGAACTATACTGCTGCGAGAAAGAATCAATCATCAGTTTGAAAGAAGGCGTAAATTCTGAATATTTGATTTTGCAAGCGTTACTTTGAATGACATCATGATGATAAAAAATCCTCATCATCGGAAAATCGCAAGATTATCAGTGTCAAATGTTGACATTGATAATCGTTTCTACCATTGGGTCACCTATTCTACCTTATGTAAACACATGAAAAAATAATTCGTTTTAAAAGTTCTTAAATTCCTTAAATTATCGAGCACGTTTCATGGTCGGATTACCTAATGTCATTCAAGATTCAAGTGTCATAAATCATTTGATGCCCTATTTTATTACTGGTGAAATCATTGTTAAAAATAGAAAATCATAGGGATTGAAAGAAATAGATATGTTTCAAAGCATATTGCAGCTGAAAGGATATGGAATGTTGGAATGTTGTTTTAGATCACAGCAAAATTTAATTTTTAATCTCATCAAAATTCTGTGCTTATCCACTCGTTCTTGACTTCACCTCATTCATGCATTTTGAAGGTATTGATACTTGAAGAGGAATTAGCAGATTATGTCAATCACTCAGTAAAATAATAGATATAGCCTATACATAATTTTGCTTTACAAGTAGAGTTTTGGGAGAAGTTTTCGTCATCCATTCAAATCACTGTTTCGTATGGATTAATTACACCATGAGGTTGCAAGTTTCTGTGTTCTTTGTTCTACTAACTCAGCCATTGTGGCTGGCAGAATGCCTCCCCTGCGCCCTCGATTGGCAAACGGAGTCACTAGGTTCCCTACCTGACGATGCCATTGAATCCGGTCCTGGAGAATACATTGTGAGAGTACTCGCTAATGGTGATTGGAACGTCGCGAGACTGAATCCGAGAGTTGGCAAAGTGACCCTGGTTATTAAAGACGTTGAATTAGTTTTCGAAAGCTATGATGTGCTCACCAACCCTGATAATTGCATCGTTCGGTGGGTCAAGCCAGATAGTAAATACTCTTCAGCGCCAGAGGGAGCCGTGGAAGCCACGATTGGCAGCAGTACCTATGTTGGTCGGGGAAAGACAAATGGCTACATAATTTCGGGTACCATTATCGGTAATACCGCTCTGTATATTACACATCGTGATAAAGAAGAAATTCTGACGAAGTTTGAATTCCTGACGGCGATTTATCCAAAACTATATGGGTCACTGAACGTGATATCATTTGACAAGAATACAATCATGAGTGCCTACACAACGGCATACAAGGAACTTGTGGGGTCCACTTTGTCAAGAACTTCGACCGGAGGTAGCGCAACTGACAGCGAAGTCATTACTCATGGAAAAACCTTGCAAGAAAATTTTACATTCATAGAAGATAATTTGGATTGGAGCGGAATAGAGTCCTTGGATTTTTATTCTCCACTGTGGTTCGGAACATCCGATATAAAAGAAACGGTTCATATCAAAGGACGCAAAGTTATTCAAATATTAAAACTAAGGGATCTTAGATTTACCAAGACCATTAATTTACCAAATAATCGGAACCTGCAAGTTTGCACCTACTTCAAAAAACTCAGACCAACTGATCAAATAACTTTTACGGCCTTGGCTGAACTCAAAGCAGATGGAATGAATGTGGCGCAAGTCAAGAGAATCATGGCTGGTTATAATCGTGCTCCACAGGATAGTTACCCGGAATCAAATTCGGTGACGACAGTCATAACAGGTAAATTGTTAGGACGGTTTGCTTTGGAGCTATACTCTAATGAGTATCCCCTCAACGCTGGAACTGATGATGGCAAATGTTTCCAGGAAATGACTTTTTAAAATCTGAACTGGGGACTGGAGCTGCGAAAATAAGTGACAATGGGAGTGGGGAGGATACAGCAATACACTGGATTAAGTAATTAAGTTACAAATTATGTTCATTCTTCATTCACATTTTAAATACTACGAATTTCACAGCTAAATGTTGATTTTCCCATCAAATATATGTAAACAGGGCTAAATTGTGGCTACTAGTATTTATATTATGATTACATACCTACACATATACGCCAGACGATTTAAATAATAAATAAAAGCTGCGTGGACAATGGGCAATATAATCATTCAATATCCTATATAGTTACTAGTTACATAACCAGTGAGCACTGACTTTTAGGATGCATTCGTACAGTTTGTTGTTTATCTGACTGACGTATATGTAAGATTACATATATAGTTTGGACAATGCTTGGGTTAATTGTGTAGTGAAAACTATGCACATCATAATTTGGGTGTGCTTAAGATATCACCCATACATCCATATTGTCTGTTCACCTATATATACATGAAAATCCTAAAAAAGAACTTCACATTTACATACGATCACACTCGCTTCTTTTTCCCATGTAACTTCATCCACCTTCATATTGTCCGTGTATAAATACATGCGATTATGGATTATATCCTTTCAGTTCATCAAATATGGCATTATATATATCTAAACTAAATACTAATGAGTGACGAATTAAGCGTTCTCTGACATTGAATCATATATGTTATCTCAATCGTTAATTCTAACAAAATGTTTATTGATAGTCACAAAATTCCTAATACATAGTAGTCCCATAGTTTGAGGACAGTACCAGTCCATGCATTCACTATTCCTTCCATTACAATAAATCACCATGAAAACTATTGGACACATTGCCAGCCTCCTGCTAATTGCAAGTGTATTAGTGCCCCAAGCTCGAAGCACGATATTTTGTCCACTGAAATGGGAGACAGCAAGTTACGGGAATGCAAGCAGTACCGAGCCACCTGTCGGAAGCGTCTTGGTTGACCCAGAGCTAGAAAATCAAGAAGAAGCGGAATACATTGGGAAAGTTGTTCACAACTCGGAATGGTTATTTGGACGAATTCAGTTCTTCAAGGATGGCAAAATCCACATTGGCTCCAACGACCAGGAATTTAACTACTCCACGTACCAAATCCTAACCAACCCAAATAATTGCAAGCTAACATGGAAACCGAGTGGCCATGGAGCTTCAGCTCCTTTTGCTGTGTCCCTAGAGTCCCAAGGAGACTCTAATCCTTGGACGATCACAACGAATTATAGGGACCTTTTACAAGGAAATGTTTACTACGCGGGGATGATCGAAGTAAAGGACAAAAATTTCACGAGGAAATTAGCCGGAAATATCAGCCCATCACTGTATGCTATTTCTGTGGGTTATGCTGGGGAAGAAAAATTGAAGGGGAAATACGATGTCCTTACGTCCATTTATCCCGAACTGGTGGTAGAGCTGAGTGATTTTAAATTTGAAATCACCCAGGCTGATTTCGCAGCTATGGAAGAAACTCATACTCAGGTGGAGCTGATTGGGCAGGATAATGTTAATTACATCCGGACTAAGTCCAAAGGGATTGGATTCAACCTCAATCAAAAAATCAACCATTTCAAACAATTCCAAGAAAATATTTACTTGGAGGATGAACTCAAGTGGAATGAAGTTCAAATAGTGAAGGATCTACATATGAGCTTGTGGTTTGGAGGGTCAGATGTAACAATGTCGGATATTCCAACAACCGTGGGGAGACGCATTAGAGTAGCAAGGATGAGGGACGTGAGCATTGAGAGGGAGCTAAGTATCCAGGCTGGAGTAGAAGATGAAAAAACTCAGCTTCAAGTTTGTTCTTTGGCTGTGATTCTTGACGATCCAAAGATTCCATTTACTGCTGTTGGTACATTTTATGAAGGAAGCAATGTACGTGGTATGAGAGTGAGTTCGGAGCAAGTGGCCCATATTCTAGAGTTGAGTGGGAGGAGAAATATTCGCGTGGAAGGGGACAAAGTCACTGCTGAAGTTCGAGGAGTATTGAGTGGACGGTATTTTCTCCGGAGTTTGTCCTTTGTTACTGACTCGGATGATTCTACCATGGGAAAGCAATCTTGCTTGTCTTTGTATTCACATTGGTTAGAGACTTTGTAATTTCCCTCTTCTAAACTTATCAATTCAAAACAGGATTTATTATGTGTATATACGGAAATTAGACTGTAAGTCCAGTCATTGAATGATTACAAGGGGTAAAGTCAGTCGATTTAATCCCGTTATGACAAAATTATCACACTTAAGAATAAAGGTCTCCTTTTATTGTAAAACTATACAATCACCGAAATCTATAATAATTCCTACATAATATCAGGGAATCTTATTATAAATGCAACGTATGAAGGCATACTAGTAATTACATGGCTACACAACTACACACCCACTGCACTGCAAATAAACATATCTGCTTATTCTTATCCCATTGGGCAACCGTGCTATATCGTTTTCAATAAAAAGCCTTTGCAAACCAAGCATATTTCATCAACACATCCGCTGTCTGATCAACTTTCAGATTGTTCATGCATCTTAAAACTGAAAAATAACAAAAAATATGATGACCCCGACGTGATTTGAACACGCAGCCTTCTGATCTGGAGTCAGACGCGCTACCGTTGCGCCACGGAGTCCCAGTTGAGAATAGTGGGATTGCTAACAAACTCCAAATGGCAAAATTGCGAGTAAAGAAAAACTACAGTTAAATAAACTTTTGCGATAAGTGTTTACCTTTAAAAAATTGTATGATTGAACAATGTGAGTAGCATACAAATTGTTTGAGATTACCACGATCAACGCTCGTCTTTCGAACATGATACTACTCTTTTTGTGTACATTATTATTACCTAAATACTCCAACCGTGTTACTGCTTGCATGCTTTGTTGGGAAAGGATGTGTAAATGAATTGGGTCTATCGGTCTATGTATAAAGGGGTACACGTAAAAACTGGTTAATTCTGACAAAATTAGAGACAACAATGATGTGATCACAATTTGTGGACGAAGGTTTGCGAACTACTAATACATAGTAGCATCAATACGACACTATTGAATTTCTTTAAATACTCACTATGCCAAACGGCGAATAATGGGGCTCAATCCGCCGCAGTGTTGGCAAAAACCCAGGGTTTTTGGGTATTTGGGCAGTTGGGTAATTGATATGTACATCTCCATGTCAATGATACACAACATCATTTCAGTGGTTATTCATGAGTAATTACTTTTTCTTATACTATACAGTTTTAAATGATCTCAAATCAAATTATTTAAATAATATGAAATATATAAATTCGAAATAACTATTATTAACAACTTTCCTTGTATTGTTATTTTAATTATGGTGGCGACACATGTTAAAGATAATTACGCACAAAGTACTTACTGCAGCAATAATTACAACATTATAATGCATTAATTATCTTTTATTATATTCAATAATTAATTATTTTTAAGCTTACAATGAAGAAACGAATGGAATAAGTCACAAATAAATATCTGGCGCGCCTATTTTCCCCGCCTAAAAGCAAAAACCCACAAAAACCCAGGGTTTTTGGGTTTTTGCCTCTGCCAACACTGACCCGCCGCCGGGAAATCCAGCAGCATAGCTATGCATAATTAATTGGCATAAGTTATGTATACATTTCAAATAGCTATGCAAATAATTTGGAACGCTTTTTTCTTCATAAAATATTTGTATCAAATTATGCATAAACGATTTTTTAAATTCACTCATATGTATTTGTCCATTTTGTGACGTGGCAATTAAAATAAAAATATTGGGAAACTTGGTTTTGGTTGGAAATTGGTGTATTTACCGAGTTTTAGCATTTTTATGAATTTTTAAACAAATTTGTTTCCCTATTTAAACTTCTGTTTACAATATACATAAAACATGGTCATAAAATCATACCGTCGGCTAAAGTGCAAAAGGGGCTATACGCAGAAATCGCTTATTAGGAATATTAGGATGCGCTACCATGTATAAGCGGTGTCTGCGTATAGTCCCTTTTGCACTTTAGCCGACGATATGCATCATTTTTGCATGTCTGCCACTGTAGAGGAAATGTCATCTTAGGGGAAACCACTATATCGGGAATCTACCTTATCATACCCAAATATTGAAATATGAGTGACTTTCAAAAACCGTTTATGCATAATTTGGTAACAATCCTTTATGAAGAAAAAAGCGTTCCAAATAATTTACATAATTGTTTGCACTTTCCACATAACTTTTGCCAACTAGTTATGCATACCTATGCAGCCGGATTTGCCGGCGGGCGAGTACAAGCATGATTCACAAGGTATTAATCAAGCAGGGCTTTTTTGGTAATAATAATAATTACCATATAGTTAAAACAAAACATTAAAAATCTATTTCAAGCGTTAGCCAATTTTTTACTGCTACACAAACTTACTAATTCCATTTTCAAGTACGGTTACCGTATTTTTAAGCAATTCGCTTCTTTAAAGTACCCTTGATACCTGTCTGCGTAACCACCACCCACTCCGTCGAGGCCCATAGTTCGGTTGGGTCAGCAAAGTTGGGGAACTGATTGTAGACAAAACCCAGGGGTGGAATGCCAGCTCCAGAGGAAATGTTACTTCTAAGTTCTGTTAAAGCGACATCAACCCCATCCGTGAAGTTTCCAATTTGATAGAATAAATCTGTAAGGGAACACACGGGGAAAGTAAAAAGTTCTTTTTCAGCTGTACATGTGTACTTACAACGTAGAAATACAATTAATTATCCACTTTAGCGATAAAAAATGGACTTAAATTGTTCTGGTCATACTACACACAATCAAAAAAATGATGAAGTGCCTTTTACCTGTGAATTTGTCAAAGCAGTCGCGGTACTTAATATCCGAATCTTTCTTATGGTTTTGAATATCTAAATCAAGTTTTTCTAATTCCGTCAGCTCCTCTGAAAATATCATAGAAATAATAAGTAACTTATACTCCTCATACTGTGGCACAAACAGACAAAGCAATATTATTCTCACGTTCCCCAGCCTTCACTTTCTCCAGGTAATCATCACTAAACAAATGACCATCCTTGTACTCATGAATAACCGGTCGACTGACATTCCCACAAGCAATGAAATCGTCAGCGAAGAATGAACAGTCCAGTAAAAATATTTTGTAAGTCGAATTCTTCGAAGTAGACATGTCCATAAATAACTCTAGATTCTCCTTCCACATAGATTCGTTTGAAGTAGGAAGCCAGTGTTCATAGTAAACAAGGAAGTAAGCTCTCGCTTCAACAGACTTGTAAAAGGATTCTCTCCATAACTTCCGGGACGAAACATATCCATCGGTAATGTTCCTCCATTCTTCATAGAACGCAATCACGTCGTTTGATTCCTCGAATACCCTGGTGAAAGACTTCAAAAGACTCTCTCCATCCGTATAAGTTTGATTAAAAATGTTCAATGCAGCCTCTAGATCACCAGTTTCGCCAGTATCATAAAAGCGATTGAAAGAAACTCCCAGATGGTCGTACCAAGCTTCCAAGTTGCCTTCAAAACTATTGGTTAAGTTCAGTATTTCCTCTTGATTAGGGACCGACATGCATTCCAAATACTTTTGGAACTGAGCCTTTTGGTCATCTATTTTTTTCAGGAGGGATGGAATCTTGTCAAACATACCAGCGAATTCAAGGATACCACTAAACGTGACAGATGGGTTGATAGACCTCGGTTCGGAGATGATACCGTATTCCAATTGGATATTGGTGGTAGGATGCAAAGTGTAGACAGCCGTTCCTTTGGTCACGTCTTCAGCAAAGATATCATGAATACCTTGAAATACATTCTTCACTTCGTTTACCGTCTTGGCTACGGACTGACTTTGAGGGAAGATGTCGGAAAATATACATACTTTGTACTCTTGAAGGTCGAAATTCGTCGAATCTTTCTTTATTCCGTTACCACCCTCATCCTGAGACTCCAGTTCTTCTTTAAGAAGTTCCAAGACTCCACGAATTTCCTCTGTACTATTGGAGGATTTTTCCATTTCCAATGAGACAATAGAAATTGCTGCGTACTCCACTGCTTGGACGAAATGACTACCGTCAGTGTTGTCAATCAATGCTAATAAGTCCAAGGATTTGGTTACAACCTTGTCATCGTCGACGTTTGCGAAGTGCTTCAAGCTCTGCTTTTCGCAGACCAAGTGCAGCCGATCTACTTCAGGTTTCTTTTCGTAAGTAAATACTTGTCCGCTTCCCAGCAGGCCAACTTGATTCAGAAGGATTGGTACTTGAAGCATTGGCGGGACGCTGAGGGCTCGAAACGTGTCTTTCCAGGTTGAGGGAACGATCTCACAGCGTAGATTCTGCAATGGTTCTGCTTGGTTCCTTTCTGATTCAGCTACATTGTCTTGGTAAAGTAAAAATGAGTCGAGAAATTGACCCTTGTTCCAGTCAAACATTTGACCGATTTCGTAAAGCTTCTCAGGCTCAAAAGGATTTTTATTTTGCATTGCTGGTAGACGGATGGGAGTTGATCGGTTGTAAAGGAAATAGTCTTTGACAACATCAGATGAGACTTTTCTATTTTTGACGAATCCATGAATCACTGGTTTGGTCAGGTGACTGCAGTGAGAATTGCCTAGGGGAAAGTCACAGTCCACTACTTTTAACTTGGTCCAGTCTCGCTTCAAGTGTGTAAGAAATAGGTTGGTGGCATCATCCCAGGCGACTGCGTCGTTATCTATAAGAGTGAGGTTGTAAAAGAGGACGTAGAAAATGGAGTGATTGGTGTTGATCAGGTCAGCTTCATAAGCTGATTCCGTGAGGTAATCAATCTCTTGTTCTTTAAACGCTTCGTAGAATTGGATTTTTCGAAGACCATCGTCATAGTCATAATCCAGCCTTTCATTTACCTTCTCAAAGGAATGATTATGTTGAATGTAGTTTCCAATGATGTGTTGAAGGTTGAAGGATGCATTCCCAGATCGAACCCCAATGAGACCATTACGGATTTCCGATGTAAATTCTCCTGCTCTAGTGTCAAAGTCATTACTAAGCTGATCCAGGGATTTCTTAAGGGGAGGAGTCATACAAGTTTCGGTGTAGATGTCAAAAATTTCTTGCAAATCGTTGAGTCTCTGGCGAGCTTCACTAATTTCTTGAAAAACTTCAAGTATTTGATTTAGAACACCGTCGTCAATTGATTGGATAATTTTGGCATTCATGTAATCGAGCTGGTAAGCGTCTTGTAGCTCTGATAGAGGCGTTAGGATGTACAGAATTGGCTTACCTTTCCCATCATTGATTTCTTCCATTAACATTGATACATTCTTTATGAATTCCACTACTTCATAAGCATTTCTTGGAATAGTGTTCATTGGAATATCTCCGGATATTTGGAGGTCATAGGTGGAGCTGTTACTGTAATCCCCATCGGTGATGTTTAGTTCTGCTGAGCCTTTAACCTCGATGTTGTATATTTGGAACTGCACCTCCATCTTGCCCTTGATTTCCTGCAAATCTTCACTCAGTTGGTTTGTATCGGTGAATTTGACAGCGACATCTGCACCATAGTAGATTCCTGATACTACGTGGGAGGCTGTGGTTTCCATCACACCCATGACGTCGACGTAGGGACGGATACCATCGTAGAAAAGATCCACCGTTTCCTTCACAGTTTTTGTCTTGTGAACTAAGAAGCCTTCCATGAACTTCGCGCTCCTTTTCTCCTGATTGATGTAGCTTGCAGATCCACTGGCTTCGAATGTCGCTCCCCCACATTTTAGACTTACTGCCATAGATGCTGCAATGTCAAGGAAGTCGATTTTCTCGCGGAGGTTGCTCACAGTTTGGAACTTCGTTTCTGTGCTGGGCGTATCCACCGTGTTCACCAAATTCAGCTCGGGAGGAAGCTTCTTCGAAAACATGAGCTGGTTCAAGAATTTTTCCTCGGTCCCGTCGTAAAATTCACCAAGTTGTGCTACTCTCCCTACTGCTGCGATTTCCATTCCATTGGTTCCCATTTGTTGTAGCATCAGGGCAGCCAACGTGGGCAGAATAAGCGACTTAAGGGAATCCATACTGCCGCTTTAAGGGGACGCTGGTAGAATAAATTTCCCACATAATTAAGCATTGTACATTGGGATCACGGTATATTTAGTAACGTGTAGAAAAGTATGCATAAAAATTACGTACAGCTCCTTTTTGTCAGCAATGGCACAGCCCTCCAAGGAAAATAAGCCTACCGGGTTCTAAAATTTTTTAATACTTATTCAATAGCTACTAATTTAATTGCAAATTCAATGGCAAATTTCGACCAGCACTGCAGCTAAGATTAATAAATTGCCTCTTTTCTAGAATGGGACAATGGGAGTGAGTCTCCTCAAGTCACAAGAGACGAAATTTCCTGTGAATTGATGGTATTCATCCTCGGTAATTCGATGCTAATACCAGAAAGCTCACCGGTTTTTAATCTATTTAGTTACTAAGTAAACTTATAAGCCAAAAATCCGTAGATATGGAATGGTGATTTATGCGTAATAAAATAAAGATCCTACCAGCAGGGCAAAGCTCCGATTATAAGCTCTCGGAAGAGAATGCGCCTAGGTCTTATCCTCTGATGAGATTTCTGTGAAATAACATTTAATGTTTATGTAATTATACTATTTTAATTTGCATCTCAATGTAGTAATCTCTTCAATGTGACTCAACTGCATAAGCGCGTGCGATAATAATTTTGTCAGTAAGTACCTCATTGTCACTGCCTTAACTAAGCACGACGCACGCCCTAAGAAAGCGGTTTGCTACCTTCGTAACATATATGCCTCAATATGCTCAACCGTCAGTGCCTTCAATTTGGAGGGGATCCTATTTATGAAAGCATGCAATTCAGAGTCTTTACAAGGAGCTAAAATTCGTGTTTTAATGCTATTAAATGCTTTTCACAGGCGTACACTTCATTCTAGTATGTCTTCACGGTACTTCCAGTAGTTCCAATATGCAAGAAAGTTATCATAGAGTATATAGGGTGAAAGTGCGAACAAATTTTAGTTTTACTTTTACATCAATTTAAGAAATACATACTAGTATAATGAAGCAGTAGTTAGTGTAATGAAAGGCGTGTTTCTATATGTACAGTATATATACTTATGAAATACTGTACTCCTTTTAATTATTACTTTTTAATTCACTTTATTTCTGAAGAAACATCAATGTATGGTCAATTTCTAAACAATGCTCCAGTTCAATAATCATTTTTACATGATTTATAATCTTGGTCAATACTAAGCGTACTATACTGCTACAGGTCTATAGCAATAATTATTATTGTGCCGTTACTTTCTCTTCCAATATTTACCTTGCTTGCCTGGGTATCTCAGGCTCTCATCCTGCCAATTAGTATCTGGCCACAGGTCTCTTGGCAGCTTTTCAGTTCCATATTGAACGTAAAGGTACTGAACCGGTGGAAGACCTCTAGGACTTTCGCTTATATTCTTTCTCAAATCCTCGACCAATTCAGTAATCGGAATTTTAATATTATTGTGGAAAGTTGCTGTCACATCTGAAATTTTCGAGCCATCCAAGTAAATAAATCCTACTGAAGTTAACATGATGACATAAATAGATGCAAAAACCGAGAAATATTAATTTACCCGTAATATTGGAGTTGACTGTTCGAAACTTCTCGTCTTCTTGTTCTTTGTGTTCCCGCAACTTCTCTCGTATCAATTTTTGTCGGGTTTCGTCACCTGCAAGGAAATAAAGGCATTTAATAGACTATACTTTGTGTTTCTCTCTAAACTAATTAAAACTGTGTTGTACACACTGTGTACCAATTAAATTACCTCCTGCTTCTTGCTTGAGCTTCTTCACCATGTCACTGCTTGTCAACAACCCATCCTTGTACTCATGGATAGTTGGCTGGTTGACATTAGCACATACAAAAGATGACGGGAAAAAGGAGCAATCTACAATGAAGGACTTAAGTGATTCAAACTTGAATCTTAAAAAGAACGTTGACAAATTCTCTACCCAAATATCCTGGAATGAATCCATCCATTCAATTTGATAATAAAGGAAATAGGCTCGTTTAGTTAAAGCTTCATAGAACGCTTCTCTCCATTGACTCTCGCTTGTGATATATTTATACGACGATTTCTCTGTAGCTTTATAGAAACTTCTTGACTCTGCAAGGCGTTCGGTCGTACCAGTCAAAATCTCTAAAGTTGTTCCTCCTTCCACAATTATCTTCTCCATGTCTTCCAAAGATGCACCCAATTTATGTGAATCTCCGTCCATGTAAAAATCCGGATAAATTACCTCCAAATTTTTCGTCCAGAAAAGGACTCTGTCATCAAACTCCTGCTGGAGATGTTCAATTATATCTCGGTAAGCTTCCGGGGTGCAATCGTAGTACTCCTTCAGAAAACTCGTCTCATTTTCTATCTTAAATTTTAATGAAGCCAGTCGGTCAAAATATTCAGCGAAGTTTAAAAGTCCTGGATAGGTCATTGGAGGATCCATCTTACGCTCCGAAATGATACCATGGTCAAGCTGAACGTTTGCGATGGGGTAGAGGTGATACAATTTTATCCCTTGAGTCTCATCATTTTCGAATGCATCTTCTATTACCTTCAAAACCTTCATGGTTTCGGTCCAATTGGTTGAATGTATTTGACTCTTTGGAAGAACGTCCGAATAAATTGTGACATGGAAACCTTTTAAATCCGTATCCAAATACGTGTCTAAATCTGTATCCGGATCCAGGGTAGCTTTAATACTGGAAAGTTTGTTCAGAAGTTGATTCATACTCTCGGGGGACTTTTTGGTTTCCATAGAGATGACGGTTGTTCCAGAATATTCAGTGCGTTGGATGAAGTGAGTCGCCTCTGTTTTCTCAATTAGGGAGACAAGGTCTAACTTCTTCACGTCATTAACATCAATGGAAAGTGTACCACTTCGCCGCTCACAGACCAAATTCAATCTGTCTACTGTTGGTTCTTGAGAGTAAGACAAAATCTGACCACTGCCTTGGAGTGTCAAATTCTTTAGTAGAATTGGTACTTGGAACATGGGATGAATGTTTAGGGCCAAAAACATTGATTTGTAGTTTGGTGAGATGATCTCACATTGCATTTTGCATAGAGAGGTATCTTCACGAGTATCTACATCAGATGAGTTTTGCGCTTTGTTTATAATAAACGATTGAAGGAAGTTCGTACTTTGCCTGTTGAACATTTGCCCTAGTTCGTATGTAGGTTCGGGGGTGGTCAGGCTGGATTGTGAGAAAGCTGGAAGGAGGATAGGTTCGGAGCGTTTGTAGGCAAAGAAGTGGGAGAGAACATCAGAGGAAACGCGTTTGTTTTTAATGAAGGAATGGATTTGAGACTTGCCTAAATTACGACAGTGGGAGTTACTTCCAAGAGGGAAATCGCAGTCAACAACTTTGAGTTGTGTCCCTGACTGCTTCAGTTGACCAAAGAAAATATGTGTACCGTCTTCCCATGCCGAGACATCTGCATCTACGAGAGTGAGGTTGTAGAAGAATACATAGACCACAGAGGTATTAGTATTCATTAGGGACGAGGCGTAATCCGATTCTGTAAGGTAAAGGACGTCGTGTTGACGGAAGGATTCGTAGAACTGGATTTTTCGCTTCCCGTCTTCAAAATCATGCTCCAGCCTAAGATTGACATTTGAGGGGTAGTCCTGATGATTTCTATAGTTATTGAGGACATCTTGAAGTTCTCCTAGTGCTGTTGCATTTCCCCGTGCTTTCACCAAGCTCTCTCGTACTTCGACAGTGAAGGCTCCCGCTCTCAAGTCAAAATTATTACTGAGAATATCCAAGGACTTTTTGATGGATGGAGTCAGACATCTGTACATGTAGTTCTCAAAGAGTTCTTGAAGATCATTGAGCTTTTGACGTGTTTTCCCGATATCGTCGAAAGCAAATAGAATATTTTGAAGGATTGCTTCATCAATTGTATTGACAATCTTGGCGTTCTTTATCTCCATAGCATAAGCATCTTCAAGGAGTTTCACCGGAGTAAGGACGTAACGAACGGGTTTCCCTTTACCACCATTAATATTCTTGAGGAGCGTAGGAACAGTTTTGATGAACTCCATCACCTCAAAGGAATTAGTTGGGATGAAGTCCATGGGAATGTCACCCGAGACTTGAAGGTCATAGGTAGAGCTATTGCTGAAGTCACCGTTGGTGATGTTGACTTCTGCCATGGCCTCAATTTTAAGCAATTCACCAAGACTAAATGAAATTTCTAATTTGCCCTTGATATCCTGTAAGTCTTGATTGAGGACATTGGTGTCAGTAAATCTTGCTGCAACATCTGCTCCATAGTAAATTGCTGTGACTACATGAGAGGCGGTTGTTTCTGAGAGAGACTCGAGATCTACATAGGGACGAATTCCTTCGTAGAAAAGGTCCACAGAGTCTCTGGAAGTTTGTGTATTATGAACAAGAAATCCTTGGACGTGTTTGGCACTTTGTTTTTCGTCTTTAACAAAACTAGCTGAACCGCTAACGTCCACGTTGAAAGAGGCGCATTTAAGGCTAACAGCTAAGGAGGCAGCAATACCAAGGAAAGTGATCTTCTGAGACATACTTTCCACAACTTGGAATTTTGTTTCTGTACTGGGGTTGTCCAAGGATGTTATGAGGTCCAAATTGGCAGGGATACGTTTGCCAAAAATTAATTGGTTCAGGAACTGCTCTTCTGTAGCATCATAGAATTCACCGAGTTGAGCAACACGACCGAAGGCGGGGACGTCAAGCACCTCCAAGTTCTCTTGTTTTGAATCTTCTCCATAAGAACTATTACAGTTGCCAAGGAGTAGGACGGCAATTGCAACAAGCCATCCGTGGGAGGTCTTCATTTTGCCTGTGTAATAATTATGTTTACGGGTCAATCTCAATTGAGACTCATACTTCATTATTTTTTTTACCATAATAGCTATTCAAAGTATTTTTTATATCGATTACCGCAGTTGAGATGTTGACAATTTGCTTACTTAGCTTGACTGTAGGAAGACCTAGCTTTGTTGTGCCTTGTCCTCAGATTGATTTCCTTACGGTAGTAACTTATCTTCTTATTCCTGCTTTTTCAATAACTCTCTGAGTTACAGAGACACCAGCAGGATAACCTTTGCAAAGCTTTAACTATAAATTTACAGGAGCAAAAGGGTTAAGCAAGTTAAGTGGACATACGTAGTGGTGGGACGAATATTTTGTTACTGGGGTTTAGTGAGAAATGACTGTTTGTTGTGGAGAACACAGCTATGGTATACGTAACATCGTTAAGAGTCTGAAATAGTTACATTGACCATATACGCGTTGGCTAATGGTAACAATTAGATTTGCTTCAATTTCCCAGGAAATGTTTATGGCAACCGAATTTTAAACCTTGATTTAAAATTTAATGTCAAAATCTTAAACCTCTGGTGGTAAATTATCCTCCGAGCTTACACTGAGGATTTGTAAAATGTAAGCTACAATAAAACTCGCTGAGCGAGTATATGTAACCCGTGTGGCATTACTTAAATCAAAATATTATACAAATCCCCCCAAGTGGTTTATAGTTACAGCATTAATGAGATTAGTTCTTAAATCTAGAGCAATAAAATATTCTGCGAGGATTATACAAGCTTTTCTCCTCTGCTGTCATGATGGATTAATGGGTCGGAAAGTTGCAATTGGCTTACTATGGAAGCTAAACCTTGTCAGTTGTGTTTAGGTTTGTCTTACCATTTCAATGATACTAATGGTTAATAGCCATTAGTTCGGGCAAATATTATACTCACAATGATTCGAGCTTCATGAGTTTTGTAAGTAGATACTTGTGTGGTAAATATTAGAGTCAGCCGTTTTCTGCGAATGCTCTTACAATACTTAATTGTTCCCATGTTACAGCGAACATTGGATCAGACCAGATCACCAGAAGCGTTTTTGTGGAAGGTGAGAATTCCTGGTTTCTTATAGTTGGTATTGGTCACATCTTGTGTACATAACCCTATGAATAAACAAAATTGATCATTTCCTTTTTTGAGAGAAACCTTTTTTTTTTTCAGAATATCCTGAAACTTGACAAAGAAGAAGATACGAAAGCAGCCTATACTATAACATCCGGCTCCTGAGGACACCAAACTCAATCCCAGGGCCACTCTTAGGAATATATTTCCATCTGTGCTAACATTCCTGAACACAAGCGCAAAGGTAATTTTATTTTACTACACTATTTTTTCCCTTTTATCATCAAGCAAAATGGAAAATGCATTATTTTCGTCTACCTCTATGAAAGGATGTCATAACGCAATGTTTGATTATTATCTATATTAGTAGACAAAGCACTTTTATACAAATACAGGTAATCATATTGATGATGTTTGTCTTACAAGACTTCATAAACTACACGTGTACACATGATTATGTGGGCGAATTCAAAAGAAAACGTATCATAAGGAAAGTATAGAGTAAGTCCACGGGGAATATGTAAGCCCAAAACATATTTTTTAAATTAGTCATTTTCAGCAAAAGTATCGTGTGCTGGGTGTCAGAAGCAACGGCGTTGGAATTTTTGTAATAGGTTAAGCTGTTACGGACGCCATACGTATTTTGTATTTAAGGCTGTATATCCCGAACTAATGGGGCGATATGGCTCATTTTTGAGCTAATATGTTCAGAAATAAGTTTTTCAGTGCAGCATTTCACCGTTTTTGGAAATAAACAATGGCTTAATATAGGGTGCAGAAGTTAGTTACAAGTTCAGGCTCCTCATTTTAGCAAGCAGCATAATTCAAAACTTATTTCTACTCTGTCCCCATATTTCAATCATTTTTCAAAATTTCTAAAAACGGTGAAATGCTGCACTGAAAAACTTATTGCTGAACATATTAGTTCAAAAATGTGTCATATCGCCCCATTAGTTCGGGATATACAGCCTTACATACAAAATATGGCGTTTTTGGCCATAATTCCGTAACCAAAGATGTTATGGCATAAAATGTTTTTTTTATGGGGGCTAAATGTTGTCCGTTTGGCCTCATAAAAATGCATAAAA